>APFE030179007.1:55985-70238 GCA_000404065.3 Pinus taeda
CATAAGAGAAGCACTCAGTTCATCTACTGTGAACTATGAGAGATCTTTTGTTTCTTCTATTGCTACTACAACAGCTTCAAACCTTGAGGGTAAACATCTCAAGATCTTCTCTATGATCCTTCTTTCTTCAAGAATTTCACCATGAGATCTTATCTGGGTTATCAGCCCAATAACCTGAGTGAAGAATGAATCTACTGTATCAGATTCCTTCATGCTGAGTGTTTCGAAGTCTCTCCTCAACATCTGCAACTTTGCAGTCTTCACCTTCTCCATGCCTTGATAGGCAGTTTGGAGAATATCCCATGCTTCTTTGGATTTTGTTGCTGCTGCAATCCATGGAAAGATACTTTCATGTACTGATTGGAAGAGGAAAAAGAGGGCTTTGGCATCCTTCTTCCTGTCACTCTTCAACTGGTCTCTTTCTGCTGCTGTCAAAGCAGCCAACGTTGTTGCATCTGCACGTTCAACATAGCCAATTTCAACCAGCTCCCATATTCCTTGAGAAGCAAACAATGCTTTCATTGTTATGGACCAATAACTGTGGTTTTTCCCATTAAACTATGGCAGTTGGGAATTTTTCAAACCTGTTCCAGCATCTGCCATCTTTACTTTGTATAGTTAAAGAAGAGATACTGACTGTAAAATTAAAAACAGGCAAAAACTTTCTCTGCTGGAAAAAATCTGCTTAATAAGCTTCTTACAGCTCCTACAGTGAAAAACAAACTCTGTTTTTGACTCACTGAGTGCCTAGACTAGCTTTGATACCATGTTGGAATTTTCTTTCGAATTCCATAACAAACAGTCAACAAAAATGCTCTGTTTTAAACTCTGTTTCTGCACAGAAAAACAGAAAAAATTGCTTACTGGAAACTGTGTTGCGGCAACAGGACTTGGTGTTGCAGCAACGCGATTTGTGACATCAAGTCACTCGGTGTAACGACAACACGTTTTTGATGCTAAGTCACTTTAAGAAAATTGACGCTTTGGTGTTACCGCAACTAAAATAGTTGGCGTCAAAATCACTTATAAACTTACAGTGAGACAATTGACGCTTGGTGTAATAGCAACTAAAACAAGTGGTGTCAAATCACTAATAGACTTACAGAGTAAAATCAAAGTGTTTTTGACACTTGGTGTAATAGCAACAGAAAATCAGCAAAACAGTAAACTTGTATTCATAAACAATAAACAAGCTGATACAGAAAACTTAACTGTTACAAGAGGAACACTTCAGTTCCAGAAATCGATTTTCTCTATCTCAGAAAATCGCAGGTTCAGCACCGCTGTGCATTTACAGAAGAGACTTACTCTTGTTCTTCTAACCTTCACTATTTTCTCTCAGAGTACAAAAACAAAACTGTTGTTCAAAAATCTTTTGCACTCACACAGAAAACAAAAATGTTGTTCTTTTTCTCTCTTACACATGAAAACAGAACTGTTGTGCGTTACATTTATAGGAAAATAAATATCTGAGTTTAATAATAAACTAAGTAAAATATCTGCTGATATTTATCTGCGTATTTATTGCAGGAGAGGCGGTGATGCTTTTCAAGACGGCAGTGTGCAGGGGAATTGAAATCTGAATTTAATGCGTATTTAAAGCTCAAAAATATCATAAGACTTTTGCTTCTTCCGGATAATCTGCAATAACTGCTGAAGATCAGATCTTTGTTCAGCGTTTATGTGATGCAATTGGAATTAAATTCCAACAAAATTATTTAGTCACCTGGTTTATCGCAAGTAATGTCTGCAGTAAAATTTTAGAGAAGACTGTATTATACAATGTTTGCTACGAAAGGCACTACCAGCTTCCAAAATTTCAGTTCCAGTCATATATGTCAGCATGTTACCAATTAACAGATAGCGAAGAAAAATATATAGAAGGAACCTTACGGGATTTTAGCTGCAATTCCCCCATCTACGAGATTGAAACGTCGGGTAAGGCCCGTGGAATTTTTTGTCTCGAAGTAGTGAGCAGGAAGATATGTTGGAGCTGCTGACGTTCCAACGCAGACATCATACAGGTATGCGTACAACTCATTTTGTTTTGCCTGAAAAAGATTTAGTATAATAGATTGATGTAACTGAGAATGGAAATCTTATTCCTTTTAAAGATCGCTTCGTAGATTTATATTATCATAAAATCTTACCGCGAATGTTGAGAATATTGCAGGTTCCTTTACTTTGATGTCATATGTGGGAATTACCACGTTTGTCAGCGTCTGGTGTAACAGTGTATTCCCAGATATCTTTTCATGAGTTTGTGCAGGTAATCCCCAGAATATTTTGGCCCGGTGATATCCCGTGCCAATGCCACTATATCACTGTCAATAACTCATTTTTCAAGTTCACTCACAGATCAGTCTATTTTACTTAGCAGACTATTTTTATTTTGATCGCAGCTTTCATGAATATCTTGAACTTTGATTCAAATGAGGAAGCTCAAACAATTCAACTGACTTTGTTTATATGCCTTATATTTAAAAATATCTCTGAAATCCATGATCAAGTTAAGTTCATCCCATATCAACATAGCTATTGTTTGTTACTACTAGACTGTGTCAGTAACTAATTTTCAATTTGACTCACAGATCTCAGACTAACTGTTAATAATTCATTTTCAATTTTATGCACATATCTCTATTACATATTTGGTAAGTATTTTCAAACCTAATCTAACAGTAACCAGGTCAAGGTCAAACAATTGACCTAGTTCCTCTCTATCGGAATTAAAAATATTCAAAAATCCACAATTAAATTAATTTCAGGTCATACAAATATAGTTGTTGTTTGTTACATAGAATATTAGTAAAATAAACTGCTAAATTGGCTATCGATAACTCATTTTCAATTTCACTCGCCTATATCAGGCAATTTTTATTTCTTATTACAAATTTTGAAAATATTTTATGGGCTTTTTTGGGGTGATGCATGCAACCTTATAATAGTCGCACCTTTATAGTATTCTTAGATGTTAAATCATAGGTTTAATTGCCATCCTTATCTAATATTATTCTCAAACATAAACATAATAATAAAAAACATAATATAGGGGGATCAATTCCTAACTAAAAAGAGAAAAAATTCAAACCTAACTAAAAAAGAAAATTTCAAATCATATGAACATAACTCTTAGTTTAATTTGTTAACTAAACTTAAAAAAAAAAATAAACTACTAAGTGCTCTAAATAAAAATTAGTAATATCCTTTGCAGAAAACAGTGGACGATTGTCTTAATTTGGAGCAGATAACATATCAGTCACCAACCCTCCAGTGCTCGTTCCTGCCATCACGTCGAAATAATTAGCTATACGAACGTCTGGACCGTCAAGCACCTGTCAGAAAATGGCCATCACTCAGCGTTGGCGAGTCAATGTACAGTATGCTTGGTTATTAATGGTGAAGTAGATTAGAATAAACAATACCTTAAGTTTTTCCTCGAGGAATTCAAGGATAGTTGCAGGGATAATCCCACGGACGCCTCCTCCGTCAATACTCAGAATGGTGATCTTATCTCCAAACATTGGGGGCAGATTCCTGCACATAATTGCCATGGGTGATGGTAGATGATGATTCAGAAATATGTTCGTCGAGTTAATCAACGAATTAAAATGCGATATGTTTGATTGGAGAAGAGCACGGGAAGAATTTATAGAGTTTCCACAAGCGATGATGAGCGACACTTGGGCATGATTCATAATTAGATCGAGTCCGTGTGTTGGTGTACATGCACTTAGACTAGCTGTGTTGGTGTGCATGTATTTAGACTAGCTGTGTTGGTGTACATGCACCTAGATTAGCTCCAGTTAACTTATTGCTTGCATGTGGCACATGTACACATTAACATAAGATAAAGCACACTTAGCTTTAGTTATTGCATGTACAACTAAGCTTAACTTAGTTGCTTTTATGTATTTATTCTAAACCAATATTGTAGAATTAAATAAATTTCATTCTTTTCTCAATTCTTGCTCGCTTCCTTCCTTCTCTTGCAAGCTTGTTTATTGTTTTGCAGATCTAGATCTGTGTATCTCAAAAATCTTACATGGTATCAGAGCATAGGGATTTGTAATCAGTGCACAAGCAATTTTATTTGCAAGTTCAGAAGATTGAAGCAACAACAAAGAATGGAGTCTCAATTGGAGTTTCCACAATCGGCAATTCTCACTCCATATAATTATTTCGAATGGAAGCCAAAGATTCAACTTCATCTCAGAAGTAGAGGCTTATTTCAAATAACCATGGAAACAGAAGTTGAACCAACATCAGCAATAGACAAATCAAGATATTTCAATCGCATGGACGAGGCCTTCGGCATCCTATGTTTATCTATTTCTCCGGAACTGCTATTTCATGTTGAATCATGTTCAACTCCAAATGAAGTATGGAAAATTTTGGAAGGATTGTTTGGAAAACAGGATGAAATATGACAATCTTTTCTCTTTTCTCTTGGTCACAGTAAAGTTGATTCTACTTTGCTACTTATGCATGCAAATGAAGAAAGGAGTGTAAAGTTTGACGAAGATATTTCGCATGCACCAGTAGATGAACTTGTTACCAAGTTTCCATCACCACTCATTGATGAGTATGCAAATGAAACTTCAGACCAACATTCTGATGACGATGAGTCTCTTCCTGTGACCCCTGTTAGACCACCAGTTGTTGAACATCGAGATCATACTTTTGCGCGTAGTTCGGAAGATTCTCGACCACCTTCAACACAAAAATGGCGCAGCATGAGTGATATCCTTGATGATCCTGCCTCTATCCCTCTGTTTGAGGAAGATCCGCAAGCACTCTTAGCTATGGAGCCATCCATGCCCATGCATGCTTATATGATGCATGGATCTGATCCACAAGGTATCCATAAAATAAGGCTTTTGAAACTGCCCGTTGCTGCCATGCAACCTGATGCTGTTGTGGCCTTGGATGGAAGTGGCAAGTATAAGAGCATAGTTGATGGTGTCAACGATGCACCTTCCCTGCTAAGCAGCGGAAGGTATATAACCTATGTGAAAACAGGGGTGTATAACGAAAATGTCACGATTTGAAGGAAGAAGACCAATCTCATGATTGTTGGTGATGGCATTGGAAAAACTATTGTAGCAGCAGGCAAAAATGTAGCTGATGGCTCCAGTACCATTCGCTTTGCAATTTTCGCTGCATCAGGTACAGGATTCATAGCACGCGACATGACATTCCTGAACAATGCAGGGCAGGAGAAGCACCAGGCCGTGGCTCTGAGAGTGGGAGCGGATTTTGCAGCCTTTTACCGTTGCAGCGTCATCAGTTACCATGACACACTGTACATACATTCTCTCCGCCAATTTTACAGAGAATGCCGCATCTACGGCACAGTGGACTTCATCTTTGGCAACGCAGCCGTGGTGTTGCAGAAGTGCACCATGTTCGCCAGAAAACCCCTGCCCAACTCCAAGATCACGGTGATGGCTCAGGGCACGAAGGACCCCAACCAGAACACCGGCATCTCCATCCACGACTGTAGAGTGACGGCGGCAACAGATCTTTCTCCCGTCAAAGGCCTCTATCGCACTTACCTCGGGAGGCCCTGGAAATTACACTCTCGCACGGTATACTTGCAAACTTTTTTGGATGATATTATTGACCCTGCCGGATGGTTGGAGTGGTACGGAGACTTCGCACTGGATACCTTATTTTATGGGGAATATATGAATAGTGGCCCCGGCGCAGGGCTTGCGAGGCGGCGCAAGAAGTTTATCCATTCACGGTGACCGAGTTCATCTGTGGTGGTAAATGGTTGCCATCCACTGGGTTTTCCCTCTCTCCTCTTTTTTTTTATGCATTGTATATGGGTACCTAAAATGGCCGTATTGACGGGACTTATTCATTTTGCATCACACTCACCTAAGTTATGCTTAAGGGGGGCTGTTGGTGTACATGCACTTAGACTAGCTGTGTTGGTGTACATGCACCTAGATTAGCTGTGTTGGTGTACATGCACCTAGATTAGCTCCAGTTAACTTATTGCTTGCATGTGGCACATGTACACATTAACATAAGATAAAACACACTTAGCTTTAGTTATTGCATGTATAACTAAGCTTACCTTAGTTGCTTTTATGTATTTATTCTAAACCAATATTGTAGAATTAAATGAATTTCATTCTTTTCTCAATTCATGCTCGCTTCCTTCCTTCTCTTGCAAGATTGTTTATTGTTTTGGAGATCTAGATCGGTGTATCTCAAAAATCTTACACGGCCTTATCAATTAAAATAAAATGAAAAGAAAAATATGGTGAGGGACAATTCATCATTTTGATTTGACCATTTACTTTTAATCTCGCGTGTATGTTTAGGTATGTTGTCATTTAACTAGTTCTTTATGAAAAATAGGCAAAAACAGTTAATTGAGAAGAGTGACTGATATGCTGAGATTTTATTTACTCTGTGTAAGTTTAGGGTATATTTTTAATTCTATCTGGTTTATTATGAAAAGTAGGTAATTGCCTTGAAAATTATGGAAATTAAAATCATGGAAATTTTTGTAAAATAGTCGAATAGCTAATTGACTGTTAAGAAATTTCTCCATTCATTCAAAAATAGTCGAATAATCCCAGGGACATTTTAGCAGCTTCCCTTCTAGATAAGTTCCAGGGTAATAGGCTGGTGATGGCAGGAGGATTTCAAAATACGCTAACTAAGAAATTGCCTAACAAATTCTGCTAAATGCTTTGTTTAATCACAATGCATCAATGTTCATAAATGTATTGACCACGAAATTTCCTAAAATATTTCTATTTAATGCCTTATGTCTAATCAATGCGATACCTGGTAGTGACAGGATTTGAAACTGCATTGAATAAGAAATTGCCCAGGAAATTCCCTGTATGGTTGGTGGCAAGATTCGTAGATATCTGGGCGGTGTCATTCTCAAAAATTTATTTAATTATTTAAAAATGGCCCACAACTTGGACAAATGCTTTATATCTAATCAATGCGCCATACCTGGTAGTGGGAAGAATTGAAAACGCATTAGGGAAAAAGTTGCCTAAGAATTTCTGCTAAATGCTTTATGTTTAATCACAATAAGGAGAAATTCCACGGAACTTCTTTTTCCAGGAAAATGAAACCACTTTCCTTACAACTTGTGACCATTGTGGCATCTAAGAACATGAAGCTATCATTACATTAATGGAGTGAGTGACAAGGAAATTACTAAGAACTGTCATTACTGCATTGACTAAAGAATTGCCCATTTGCTCAATGCTTTATGTTTAATCACAATGCATCCGTATATAGTTGGTGGCAAGATTCGTAGATATCTGGGCGGTGGCATTATTAAAAATTGCAGTAGTCTATAACGCGACTTTTTGAAAGCCTTTCCGGTAGATTTTTCCAGTCAAAATCCGGCAGCAATTCATTGGAATCCCAGGTTTGATAGCTAGTTTTTGTACAATCAATGGCTCCCAAGGGTTTTCCAGGGCCCTGAATCCAAATATGCAGTTAAAAAACCATTTTAACTGCTAAAAATCAAGATTTAACCTCATTTCTTCCGCCGGATTCCGTCACCGGAATCTCCAAAAAGTCGCATTATAGACAACTCCTTAAAAATTTATTTAATTATTCAAAAATGGCCCACAACTTGGACTAAATGCTTTATATCTAATCAATGCGTCATACCTGGTAGTGGGAAGAATTTCTGCTAAATGCTTTATGTTTAATCACAACACATCAGTGGTATGCGATGGGTACAGTTTTTAAAATAAATGGGGAGAAATTGCCCGGAACTTCTGCTAAATGCTTTACGTCTAATCAATGTGTCACATCCAATACACGAAAAAGCAGTGACCAGGAAATTGCCAAGGACTCCGTATTATTACTTCCTTCCTGCATCCATTAAACAAAAAAAAGAGTATCAATAGTAAGATAAAAGGCCTCACGACTCAGTTTCTTCAAGAAAACAAGAAGTTCAGAAATCAACCAGATTTCAGTGCTCAATTTTTCAATAGATTGGCTGAATATTGAAAGTGATTAAGGCGCATAATACTGTTTACTCTGAACCATACAGGCGAGGAGAACGACAACAATATTGAGGTTAAGTGCGCAGTTCCCGGCTCTGCAACTTATCTTCAATCTTTACTTCTTTGTTATTCATTCCTATAATATCCCATGGCTTCCTCCTCAACATCCACCTCACATAGCGTCAACAACGACTATAAATTTGATATTTTTATAAATCATAGGGGTCCCGACGTCAAAAAAACCTTTGCCACCAATCTGTACAACCCCCTTCGCAAACATGAGTTGCAGGTATTTTTAGATGAGCAGGAATTGCGCGTGGGAGATAAGCTGACGCGTCAAATTGGAAGCGCCATCAGAACATCCTCGGTGAACATAGCAATTTTTTCTCCGAATTATGCATATTCAAAAAGGTGCCTTGATGAGCTTGTACTGATGGTGGAGTGTATGTCAGAGTCTAAGTCCACCATTATCCCGGTCTTCACGAAATTTGCCCAATGCTTTATGTTTAATCACAATGTATCCGTATATAGTTGGTGGCAAGATTCGTAGATATCTGGGCGGTGGCATTATTAAAAATTTATTTAATTATTTAAAAATTGCCCACAACTTGGACTAAATGCTTTATATCTACTCAATGCGTCATACCTGGTAGTGGGAAGAATTTCTGCTAAATGCTTTATGTTTAATCACAACACATCAGTGTTATGGGATTGGTAAAGTTTTTAAAATAAATGGGGAGAAATTGCCCGGAACTTCTGCTAAATGCTTTACGTCTAATCAATGTGTCACATCCAAGACACGAAAAAGCAGTGACCAGGAAATTGCCAAGGACTCCTTCTTATTACTTCATTCCTCCATCCATTAAACAGAAAAAAGGGTATCAATAGTAAGAGAAAAGGCCTCACGACTCAGTTTCTTCAAGAAAACAAAAAGTTCAGAAATCAACCAGATCTCAGTGCTCAATTTTTCAATAGATTGGCTGAATATTGAGAGTCATTAAGGCGCATAATACTGGTTACTCTGAACCATACAGGCGAGGAGAACGACAACAATATTTAGGTTAAGTGCGCAGTTCCCGGCTCTGCAACTTATCTTCAATCTTTACTTCTTTGTTATTCATTCCTATAATATCCCATGGCTTCCTCCTCAACATCCAGCTCACATTGCGTCAACAAAGACTATAAATTGATATTTTTATAAATCATAGGGTCCCGAGGTCAAAAAAACCTTTGCCACCAATCTGTACAACCGCCTTCGCAAACATGAGTTGCAGGTATTTTTAGATGAGCAGGAATTGCGCGTGGGAGATAAGCTGACCCCTCAAATTGAAAGCGCCATTAGAACATCCTCTGTGAACATAGCAATTTTTTCTCCGAATTATGCATATTCAAAATGGTGCCTTGATGAGCTTGTACTGATGGTGGAGTGTATGTCAGAGTCTAAGTCCACCATTATCCCGGTCTTCTACGGTGTCAAGCCTACAGCGCTACGATATGTGAAAGAGAGAAAAGGAGTCTACGCTCAAGCCCTACGCGAACTTCAAGACAAAGATGGTCAACAACGATACCGCTCTGAAGAACTTGAAAAATGGAAGACGGCTCTGTCTGCAGTTGCAGATATATCAGGTTTTGACGGAGAGAAGTATAACAGGTGGGAACAGCAGCCCTCCATGTACATCTTAGCATTTAATTCGTTGAATTATTAGATAGATAACGCCATGTGTAGCCATTTATTATTATTGGTTTGTATGATGATTTTCGTTTACGTGGTGGCAATAAGCACTTCTATAATAAGATCAATAAAATCTCTCTTTTCTCTTAGTGCAGTTGAAGTACAATGGTAGTGAAAGTATGGTAGGATACTGATAACCTGAAAGGCCAAAATTGCATAGCTTCTGGCTCAATTAGTTACTAGTCTTCTATGCCCTATGCCCTACTGTGGAACAAAAGCTTTATGAAGGGAGAGGAAATCGGGAGAGTTCGTGATTAAAACTTCTAAGGGTTGCAGATGGCCCATGGATATATGGGCCTCATTTATTTCTAATTAGGGCTAATGACGTAAATTCAACTGTTTATAAATTGTTCTTTCCGTTCATGCCTCTCTTGGTTTTCACAGTGCTTGCATTTTATTTTTTTTAGATTTTGGGCTCGGCCCTTTTGGTTGAATGTGACTTTCCTAAATCACTGTTTATGTTTGGTTTCTTTTATTGTTTAAGTGGGAAGACAGGTGTCTTGCAGTGCCTTGAGGCGGTCTATGAACACTCCAACCTTCCCTTCCTATTCAAAGATGAACAGCTCCTCGAAGACGTCGTGGAAGCAGGGCTGGAAAGAGTTAAAATAACGCTGCCTGTGTCAGAATATCCAACAGGCTTGCAAGAAAAATTAGAAGATTTAAAAACCACAATGCCATTGCAGCAGGACGTTGGGAAGGTTATAGTTACCGGAATTGTGGGCCTTGGAGGGTTGGCAAAACCACCCTAGCGAAAGAGTTCTTTAACATTCAGAGATCAAAATACAAGCGACTTTGCATTTTAGAGTATATCAGAGACAATCATTTAACTACTTTGCAGAAATACCCTCTAAAGGAATTAACCCAGCAGGACGAGGAAATACACAGCATTAATGAAGGTAAACGAAAGCTCCAAAGCTATCTCCCATCTTCTGATTGTCTCATTATTTTAGATGATGTAGATAATATTGAGCAGCTGAAGGCATTACTTTATCCAGCGAAGGATGCCCTTGAAAGCAGTAGTCGCAATAACATGTTCTCACAAGCTCAGACATCCCAGAATCATCCATATACATTCTGGAATGCCTCAGTCGACCGCACTCCAAAGAGCTCTTTTGCCCGCATGCGTTCGGCCAGCATCATCCTACTGCGGGATTTGACATAGTGGTTGACAAGTTTGGATTCCTGCGGTGGATTACCATTATCTATTAAAGTACTTGGCTCGCTTCTTCGTGGAAAAAATGATTTAAATCATTGGGAAGCACAATTTAGCAAAATCTCCAACATGCTTCCTCATGATATACAAGGCAGGCTAAGAATTAGCTACGACGGTCTTGATGAGGAGGAGAAAAAGATATTCTTAGACATTGCCTGCTTCTTCAGAGGAGAAAACAGAGATAGAGTCATTAGAATATTGAATAGAACCGGCTGGGAAGGAACATTGGGCCTTTGGAAGCTGGAAAACAGATGTTTGGTGCAAGTGGACTGTAAAAACCATCTGAGAATGCATGACCATGTCAGAGACATGGGCAGATATCTGGCGGAGAAGGAACCTCGTGATGGTGGGCTTCGGCTTTGGAACCCAACTGCCAACCTTTTTCATAAGCTTTCCGGTCAATTACCTGTAAGTATTTTGAAGTGTTTTCGACAGATTTCCAATTAGCGTCCTGTTAGTTTTGAATTCTTAAAACTTTGCACGAATGAATCTTGTTTCTAACAGCTCTGAGTGAACAATTCAGGTGCGTGGAATTAGCCTCGTAAATGGAAATGAGGTTGAACAATCTTTCGAAAACCTTGCGGAGCCTGCTCGCACTCGTTTATTGAGTAATATGAGCAGGTTGCAGTTGCGTAAGGCTGAATGTTATTTTCCTAAATGCCTATTGAATGTTTGCCACCATTTACCAAACCTAATATATTTAGAGTGGCTGAAATGTCCTGAGTACTCCTTCCCTTCCTGGATTCCAACAAAGAATTTAAGAGTTTTACATATAAAGGGAAACAATTTGAAAACACTCTGGCAACACGAATCTCAGGTATTCTTCTTAAATTTCTATTTCTTGTTTTTTCTTAAATTGTAAAAATTTACTGCATTGAAGAAGTGTCTCTCTGTAACACAATGCCTGTGACATTTACAGTGTTAGACGTACTTTAATCATGTAGGTGAACAATGCAGGCACCTTTGCAGCTAAGGGAATTGTGTATTTGCGTTTCCGATCTGCAGATGCTTCCGTACTCGGTTGGGAACCTAGCAGGCCTCCAACATCTCGACTTGCGCGGTTGCCCCGCTCTGCAGATGCTTCCGGACTCGGTTGGGAACCTAGCAGGCCTCCTCCACTTGAGCGGCTGCTCCACTCTGCAGACGCTTCCAGACTCTGTTGGGAACCTAGCAGGCCTCCAACATGTCGACTTGAGTGTCTGCAGAGCTCTGCAGAAGCTTCCGAACTCCGTTGGGAACCTAGCAGGCCTCCAACATCTCGACTTGAGCAACTGCTCCGCTCTGCAGACGCTTCCGGACTCGGTTGGGAACGTAGCAGGCCTCCAACATCTTAAATTACGCTGCTCCGCTCTGCAGATGCTTCCGGACTCGGTTGGGAACCTAGCAGGCCTCCAACGTCTTTACTTGCGCCGTTGCTCCGCTCTGCGGACACTTCAGGACTGGGTTGGGAACCTAGCAGGCCTCCAACATCTCGACTTGCGCGGCTGCTCCGCTCTGCAGACGCTTCCGGACTCTGTTGGGAACCTAGCAGGCCTCCAACATCTCGACTTGAGCATCTGCTCGGCTCTGCAGATGCTTCGGGACTCGGTTTGGAACCTAGCAGGTCTCCAACATCTCGACTTGAGCAACTGCTGCACTTTGCAGACGCTTCGGTACTCGGTTGGGAACCTAGCTGGCCTCCAACATCTCGACTTGCGCAACTGGTTCGCTCTGCAGACGCTTCCGGACTTGGTTGAGAACCTAGCAGGCCTCCAACATATCAAGTTGGGCTGCTGCTACGCTCTGCAGACGCTTCCGGACTCGGTTGGGAACCTAGCAAGCCTCCAACATCTCGACTTGGGCGGTTGGGAACCTAGCAGGCCTCCAACATCTCGACTTGGGCGGCTGCTTCGCTCTGCAGACGCTTCCAGACTCAGTTGGGAACCTAGCAAGCCTCCAATATCTCGACTTGAGCAACTGCTTCGATCTGCAGACGCTTCCGGACTCGGTTGAACCTAGCAGGCCTCCAATATCTCGACTTGGACGGCTGCTTCGCTCTGCAGACTCTTCCGGACTCGGTTGGGAGGCCTCCAAAAGGCAAACGGCTCCAGTGAAGAAAGCAGGTATCCTGAGGAACGAAAGCTGGGGAACAGGCTCCAGTGAAGAAAGTGAGTGGTAAAATATAACAACACTTTCCGAATGACAGTCGTGGTTTGGTGGTGGTGGCAATAGTGCAATGTAGTGTGTATTACTAAAATTTTTTATTAAGAATTATATATTTGGAGGCCTAAGTTTTTCATTAAAGATTATTATGCAGGAAGGATTATGTATTTGGAGAACTAAACTTTTTTGAAAAGGTTTAAAGATATAAAGTGTTATTATAAAACTTTTTTGAATCAGTTTTATATTAAATTGACGGAAATTCATTTAACACAAATTTATTGAGATTTTTACATTAAATTTAAGTAAATTCATTTAATATAAATTTATGTTAAAATTCGTTGAAGATTGTTAAAAATATACAAAGAAGAAATTAAAATAAACTTGTAACTCTTTGGGAAGTGTTAAAATATGTTTTTAATATAAAATTAAAATCTTTTTTATATGTTTGGATTTTTTTTATTATTATTTTATTGAATTAAATTTTATTTTAAAAAATTACATAAAATTTATTAAACTTGTCGGAGTGCTCCTATCTGCAGAGGCCTCTGGATTGATTGGGAACCTAGCAGGCCTCCAACATCTGGACTTTGTTGGAATTTTATGGTGAATTCCATAACACAAAACATCATAGAACAACTCTCTGATATGATGGAATTTGCTGCTAAATTCCTCAACAAACAGACAACACAAAACTGCTCTGTTTCTGCACAGAAAACTGATAATTTCGTTTTCTGGACTTGGTGTTGCAGCAACAGGATTCTGGTGTTGCAGCGACAGGAAAAATACTCTGTTTATGTTAACACAGAAAAAACAGAAAAACAGAAAAACTGTGTTGCTGTAACTGGTGTTGCAGCAACAGGAAACTGGAAACTGTGTTGCTGTAACAGGTGTTGCAGCAACGCGATTTTTGATGTCAAGCCACTTGGTGTAACGGCAACACGATTTTGACGCCAAGTCACTTTATGGGCGTCAAAATTACTTATAAATTTACAGTGAGATAATTGACGCTTGGTGTAACAGCAACGAAAACAAGGCGTCAAATCACTAATAAACTTACAGAGTGAAATCAAAGTGTTTTTGACACTTGGTGTAACAGCAACTTAAAATCAGCAAAACAGTAAACTTGTATTTATAAACTGTAAACAAAACTGATACAAAAAACT
>APFE030179008.1:8186-66282 GCA_000404065.3 Pinus taeda
CCAAATTTTGGCCAAAGCCTCTTTGACTGAGCATGGTACTTGATTGAGGACTCCCAGCCCAAATTTCAAGAAATTTGGAGAAAATTTTGTCATTTGTGATTTTTTTGTGCATTTTACAGGTTTTTCCCATGGAATGGTCTCACCCCGAGTGAGACCATTTTGGAGGAATGCTTGGAATTTTGAAAACTTGGCATTTTTGGAAAGGGCATGCAAAGAGAAAAATTACCAATACTTGGGAGAAGCCTGATTTTGAGATTTGAGCCTCCAAAAGCTCAAAATACATCAAAAAATGACTTTCTGCCCACTTTTTGAGTTGCAGAAAGTGACCTTGGGAGAAATGGTTTTTGAGGGGGAAAAACAACTCCAAATTCAGAAATTCCACTTGGGATGGAAAGTAGACATTTCCAATGAGCCATCTTGCACCTGATTTGGACCAGTGGAACCCACTCAAAAGTTGCTGCAAAGGTGCGCGGACGTGAGAGCCAGGGGGCGCGGATGTGAGAGCTAACTTTGCCAAAATTGACTTTTTTTGGTCAAAAAACACTGTTTTGACTATGGTTGATTATTTTTACTTGTAGATGATGGATAAATGTAATATTTTCATGGCACTTTGATAGATTTTACCTCTCTTTACTCTTCTAGAAGCTTCCTTGATGTAAAAAGTGAATAATTAATGCATGAATCAGTTAGCTAAGTAATAGAGGCAAGTTGTTGAGCTGCCTATTATCTAGTGCTTAGTTTGGAATTAGTTCAAACTGCTCCTAGAAGGATGAGCTCGACCCCTAGAGGCAAGGGGAGAGGTTAGCTTGCCTATATTATGTGTTTTCTTAGTCATTTTGAGAGGTTGGAAGGTTGGACTCTTGTGGGAGAAAGTTTCATTGTATATTGTACATCTATCTTTGCAATTTCAAGAGGAAGAAGGCCAGGGTTTTGCAGAAATCCTTGTGGATTCTTGTGGATTGTAGTGTTGATGGTGTGTTCTCTACATGTTCTTGTAAGTTTGTTTATGTATTCTACATCTCTCTTTTGCTTCTATTTGGACAGATGAAGTGGTAAAGTTTGAATACATGCTTTGACATGCTCAGCTTTTTAATTTGTTCAAAATTTATGTTTTCTGCTATCTAGAGAGGATTCAAATGGTTGTTTGCCCTCTTTAGCTCCTTCTCTATCATCCCTGATCATCCATCTCAGATTAAGGCATCAGCGCTCACTCTTACCTTGCCCCAAAGATCCCCCTGCAAAAACTGTGCTCAATCCCCGCACCCTGAATTGCACTCCCTCCAATTGCCACCAAAAAACCAAAAATCTTTAAATCAACCCCCCCTTATCAATTTACTAGCCTAAAATCTTTATTCCTAATTGGTCAGCTTATCATATTGAAAGATCTAACGAAATCTGACCCGAGAGAGCCTTCTCATACCTCGTAGGGCTAGCTACGAGGTGAAATGGTTTGATGTAGCCTTGAGAGTTTGTCTATCTCAGCCTAGGTGAATTCCAAGCGCTAACAGAAGCTACAACGAAGACTTTGTGGGACAAGTTAGGGACTTTGTACCAATCTAAGTCTCTGGTGAACAAATTGTTCCTATGGAAAAAGCTGTATAACCTGAGGATGAAGGATGGAGGCTCGGTGATAGAGCATCTGAACACCTTTAACACTGTGGCAAGCCAGTTGTTATCTGTTGATATTAAAATTTTAGATGAAGATAAGTGTATTAGTTTGTTGTGTTCTCTACCAGATTCAAGGGATAGTCTGGTTGTTGCAATAGGTAGCAATACAACTACCTTGAAGTTTGATGAAATAGTCTCATCCTTGTTGTCAGAGGAGATGAGACGAAAAAATATGGAGGGCTAGAATGTAGATGCCTTATCTGTACGAGAATGATCCTAGAATAGAAACAAAAATAAGTCCTCGAGTGGGAGATCTAAATCTAGAAGGAGATCTAAATCTCCAGGAAAACCTGTAAAGGTGTACTGGAAATGGAGAAAGGAAGGTCACTTCAAAAAGGATTGTAGATCTAAAGCTCCTGAGAAAGGAAAGGGACCTGATGATGCTCCTTTTGTACAGGGGAAAACCACCTTAAATGAAGGTGGGGATGTGTACTTCGCTTTTTCTTCAAGTACACATGTAGATCATGAGGCATGGTTGATTGAATCAGGTGCATCCTTTCACTTCACTTCCCATAGGGAGTGGTTCTGCGAGTATGAGAAATATGATGGTGGTCTGTCTTTTTAGGGGATGATATGAAGGCTAGAATTGTCGGACGCGGAAAAGTCAAGCTAAAGTTGCAAATTGGAAGGATTAGAACATGTATGGGTGTTCTGCATATTCCTGCATTGGCCAGAAATCTGGTTTCTGTAAGCAAGATGGATGATGCAGGTGTAAAAATAGTGTTTGAGAAAGATACTTGCAAGATGGTTTGGGGAGCACTGGTATTGATGCGGGGAGTTTGGATTGGAACTCTGTACAAGCTTCTGGGTAGTACTATTGTTGATGGGTGCAACAGTTCTGTCGTTCGTGAAAGTGGAGCAAAAAATCTAGTGGTCTTTAGAGAAAAGACCATGCTATGGCATCAAAGGCTTGGACATATTGGAGAGAAGGGCCTTCGAATACTTCATGGTTATGGTATGGTAGAAGGTATGTCTAATTGCTCTCTGGATTTCAATTTCTGTGAACATTGTGTATATGGGAAACATAATCGGGTGAGTTTTCCCTCTGGTGCTAAGAGGGCTAAAGGGATATTAGAGCTTGTGCACAGTGATGTGTTTGGACCTATGTCGGTTCCATCACTGGGTAAGTCTGTGTACTATGTACCATTTATAGATGAATTCTCAAGGAATACATGGATATATTTCCTCAGGAAGAAATCTGAAGTCTTTGACAAGTTTAAAGAATTTAAGGCTCTGGTGGAAAACCAGACAGAGAAGAAGATAAAGGTGCTAAGGACAGATAATGGTGGAGAGTTCTACAAGAAGGAATTTGAAGAGTTCTGTATGAAGTGTGGTATAGCACGACAAATGACTACTCCATACATGGAGTTGCTGAAAGAATGAACAGGACATTGATGGAAAAGGCAAGAAGCATACTTAGTGGTGCCGGGTTAGGACAAGAGTTCTGGGCAGAGGCGGTGGAGACTGCATGTTACTTGGTCAAATGATCACCTTTATAAGGGTTGGAGGATAAGACTCCACATGAGGTATGCACTGGTAAGGAATCCTCTTTTTCACATCTGAGGGTATTTGGCTGGGATGCATATGTACATGTTCCAAAGGAGAAAAGAACCAAGTTGGATAGTAAATATGAAAGGTGCATCTTTATTAGGTATAAGGATGGTTTAAAAGGTTATAAGCTTTGGAACCCAAAAACAAGGAAGATTGTGTACAACCGAGATGTGGTGTTTAGAGAGGTGAAAGATGTTATTAAACATGAAGTCCTACCAAAGGAACCTGAGAAGATAGAGTTTGAGCTAAAGGAGGAAAATTCAGACTCTATAGCAAAACAGGAATCAGAAGATGAAGAGCCGCAAACTCCAACTGTGAAAAGATTAGTTCGAGAAAGAAGGCAACCAGAAAGGTATAGTCCATTTGCTTTCTGTTTAAATTTTGCTTTATCTATTATTGATGATGATCCCAGAACTGTTAGGGAGGCAGTGGACTCAAAGGATGGTAAACTCTGGAAAGAGGCCATGGTTGATGAAATGACATCTTTGGACAAAAATGAGGCTTGGGATTTGGTGGAGTTGTCGGCTGGAAGGAAACCCATTGGAAGCAAATTGGTGTTTAAGAAGAAGATGAATGCAAAAGGCAAGGTGGAGAAATACAAAGCTCGGTTGGTAGCAAAAGGTTATTCCCAGGTGTCGAGAATTGATTTTGGTGATATTTTTTCTCCTACTGTCAAGGTAGCTTCTATTAGATTACTTTTATTTGTTGCTGCTACTTTTGATTTTGAGGTAGAATAGATGGATGTGAAGACAACATTTCTTCACGGGGACCTGGAAGAAGAGATCTACATTAAGGAACCTGAAGGCTTTGCGGTGAAGGGTAAGAAAGAACTGGTATGCAGGTTAAAAAAGTCTTTGTATGGGTTAAAACAATCACCAAGGATGTGGTATCAGAAATTTGATATATACATATGGGGACTTGACCTCACTAGAAGCAAAGCGGATCACTGTGTATATTTTAAATTAATTGGTGGCCGTGTTATTTATCTTGTCTTGTATGTAGATGATATGTTGTTGATTGGAAATGACAAAGAAATTATTCAGGATATGAAGACCCAATTGTCCTCCAAATTCGACATGAAGGATCTTGGTGCTGCAAACTATATTTTGGGCATGGAAACTAAACAAGATCGGACAAAGAGGAAGCTCTGGTTAAACCAGAGGAAGTATGTCGAGACAATACCGCAGAGGTTTAATATGCAGGATAGTAAACCGATGAAGGTTCCTATTCCTGTAGGTGTAAAGTTATCTGCTGAACAGTGTCCCAAGACATAATAAGACGAAGAGGACATGTTCCATGTTCCATACGCAAGTGCAATTAGTACCCTGATGTATGCAATGGTTTGTACTAAACCAGATATTGCACATGCAGTGGGAGTATCGAGCAGGCTTATGTGAAGACCAGGGAAGGAGCATTAAACAACAGTGAAGTTATTTTCAGGTATTTGCGCGGCACTAGTGATTATGGTCTGTGCTACCAAGGAAGACCAGGATTGGACAAAGTTTTTGCACATCCATGGCTTTATTGATGCAGACTGGGCTGGAGATCTGGATCAAAGAAGATCTACAAGTGGGAATGTGTTTAACCTATTTGGAGGTGCAGTTGAATGAGCAAGAGACAGTCTATAGGGGCACTTTCAACTACAGAGGCATAATACATGGCAACCATTCATGCAAGCAAGGAAGCAGTTTGGTTGTAGAGATTGTGTTCAAGTATGGGGTTAGTACAACAAGCTATAAGGATAGACTGTGAAAGCCAAAGTGCAATTTTCTTGGCAAGGAACCCTTTTTATCATTCAAAGACAAAGCACTTAATGTTCAGTATCACTTTGTGAGGGATATGGTTGAGGACAAAAAGGTGTTGCTGGTAAAGGTGGACACTTTGAAGAATGTTGTAGATGCATTGAAGAAGTCTGTGAGCATTGAGAAGTTTTCTTGGTGTAGAGAAACAATGGGCGTTGCAGCGCTGGACTAATGAGTAAGCTCTCCTATGACCCCCTGTGTGGAAAAGAAAACAACAAGTGGGAGAATGTTGGGTGTGTGTTATATTCTTTCCACGACTAGTCGCATGTGTGGGGGGGTTATAGGTTGGGTGTTAGCCCCTCTTATTCGTTGCGTCGAGCGCAACAGGGGGGTTTTAGGGGGGTGGTAGCCCTTGTACGGGGTCCAGGGCAGCGCCCTGGGAATTTTTTTTTGGACCCTATATTAGGTGGGTGGACCTACCTATGGTTTTGTGCACGGGTTTTGCACATGGTTTTGGGCATGATGGTTTTCTGCCCATAGTATTTTGTAGATCCGGTCAAGAGAGCTATGGTTATGTTCTAATCCAGGGTTAATGGATTCAGGTTTATGAATGCTTTGACATGTATATATATGTATTGTAACATTGAAAGGAATATAATGAAAAATCAATCTGGTAGTCCCGGTTTTGGGATCTAGAGGAAATATCTGTGTATTTGTTTTGTGTTTCTCGCCATTGTATATTTTCTGTTTTAAGAATTCGTTTGCAGGTAATTTCTGTATAGGCTCAAAACCTACACAAAAGAGGTCCAAGAACACAAGGTATGACAATAATGTTTCTAATTCTCAATCTAAATATTTTCTTGTTGTCGCTCTTTCTAGCTCGTCTTCTGATAACATGGATAACTGGCTGGTGGATAGTGGGGCATTTAGACATTTAACTGGGTATAGTGAAGTCCTCTCAAATTTGGTTGAGAGGGAGACTAATTTGAAGATTCTACTTGGGGATAATTCTTCTTGTCCGTTAAAAGGGTCTGGTTCCGTTTCATTTCATTTGGATTCTAGGGAAATCATTCATCTATAAGATGTGTTGTATGTGCCAAGCCTAAAGAAGAATCTTGCCTCCATTTCTACCTTGGAAGACAAAGGGTTTAGAGTTGCATTCATCAACGAAAAAATTCCTTGCTTGGCCAAGGTGATCTAACTTGAGAGCAACCTTCACACTTGGTCTCCAAAACGAAGGCCTATACAAAGTTTGTGGATGATCAATCCAAGCATTGGTCCATGACACCACTAATCTGTGTGATCTTTGGCACCGAAGATTTGCACACATTCATTACAAGGCATTGCCTCACTTGAGCAAGATGGTTACAATGATACCCATGATTCAGGTTGATCATGAAGGTGTATGCCAGGGATGTGCTAGTGGAAAGAATATCAAGGGACCAGGTCTAAGGACATTCTTCAACTCATTCATTCTGATCTTTGTGGACCCATGGCAATGACATCTCTTGGAGGATACCTATATTATATTATTTTTGTTGATGACTTCTCCCATAAGACTTGTATCTTCTACTTGAAGATTGGGGATTAGGCTTTCAACATGTTAAAGGACTTCAAAGCTCTTGTGGAAAATTGAATAGGGAAGAAGATCAAGATCCTGAGGACTGATAATGGAGGTTAATACACTTCAAATGAATTCAAAGACTTTTGCAAAGATGTTGAGATTAAGAGGATGGTGATTTTTCCATACAACCCTCAACAAATTGGAGTTGCTGAAAGGAAGAAGAGGTCCATCTTGGAAGCAGCCAAAGCCATGATTCATGATAAAAAACTCCCGATGTTTCTATGGGAAGAAGCTACAAATAGTGTTGTGTATGTCCAAAATAGGAGTCCTCATCAAGCCTTGGAAGAGAAGAACCCTGAAGAAGTTTTATAGGCGTGAAACCAGAAGTGGGACACTTTAGACTATTTGGCTGCCGTGTCTACTTTCATGTACCAAAGGAGAAGAGGTCCAAGCTAGAAGCTTCAGGAAAGAAAGGTACATTTGTTGGCTATTGTGAAAATTCTAAAGCTTACAGGATATATGTGCTAGGTCAAAGGAACATTGAGTTCAGCTGGGATGTGACTTTTGATGAAGATTCTGCCCTTGGAAAAGCAAGGGACTTTCCTATCCTTTTCAACATTGAGAGAAGAGATGATTCTATGGATGTAGATGCAAAGCCATCTATGCCTGAGCCCGACCTGGACCTTGCAGATGAGCCTATGGCACCCATGGATCCTTTGGATCCTCCTTCATGTGATCCTCCCATGAGGAAGAGACCTCTGTGGTTTCGTGATACATTACAGGATGAAGAGAGACACTTAGTCCCGAGAGGCACTTTTAAAGAAAGAAAGCAACCTCGCAGATATCGGCGATATGCTGCATTGATGAGCGACATTTCACAATATGAACCTTGCAACTATGAAGAAACAATGAAAGAACAGGTTTAGAGAGATGCCATGGCCAAGGAGTATGAGTCCATCATGAAGAATGATGTATGGGAGGTGGTTCCGAGACCTAAGGGAAGTCTGTTGTGACTTCCAAGTGGTTATACAAAATCGAACATGCAATTGATGGTAGCATTGAGAAGTTTAAGGTGAGATTCGTGGCCAAAGGGTTCTCCCAGAAAGAGGGAGAAGATTATGATGAAATATTTGCACCTCTTGCCTGATACACTACCATCCGGTCCATCATTGCTCTTGCGACTAATCAAGGTTGGAGTCTTCATCAGATGGATGTGAAGACTACCTTTCTTCATGGCATACTTAAGGAAGAGGTGTACATGGAACAATTGCAGGGCTTTGAGGAACATGACAAGGAGACCCATGTTTGTAGATTGAAGAAATCCCTCTATGGTTTGAAGCAAGTCCTTAGGGCGTGGTATGCTCGGACTGATGGATACCTAATGAAGCTGGGATTCACCAGAAGCAATGCCGATCTGAACCTCTACTTCAAAGTTGTCCGAAGTATACCTTTGATTTTGGTTTTATATGTTGATGACTTATTCTTGACAGGAGCAGAGCCTTTGATCATCAAGTATAAGAGGGAGCTTGCCTCCGAGTTTGAGATGAAAGATCTAGAATTGATGCATTACTTCCTGGGCCTAGAGGTGTGGCAGAGACCTGGTGAAATTTTCCTTAGCCAAGGAAAATATGTTGTCAAAATCTTGGAGAGATTTGGGATGGTGGATTGCAACTTTGTGGCCACACCGATGGAGGCAAACTTCAAGAAGTTATGTGGTGAATTTGCGGGACCAGATCTAGTAGATCCTTCTTTGTACCAACGACTAATTGGGGCTTTGATGTTTCTAGTCAACATAAGGCCTTTGCATCCTCACTGGGTGGCTGCAAAACATGTTTTGAGATATCTACATGGAACAACTATGGATTGAGATAGTAAAATAGGAAATTAATAGTGAATCACAGAAAAACATGCTCATGAACAACACCCAAAAACTCCAAACGCACATAGATATCAGAAATACATATATTGGCACCAAAACTGAATCTTTTATTGAAATTATGGATTGAACAAGTACACCAAAATCAGGGACAAATGAACTTGGGCTTGCTACAGCAAGCAAGGTCAAACCCAGGTTGTGGAATTGCTACCAAAGTGTTGGAGAATTCTCCCACCAAGGCTCTGCGCTAACCCATGAATTTCTGTGACTGTTGCCAGAAGGAAATGCTGTTATTTGCCACCTCAATGCTTAGAATCCATCAATCCAAGAAGAATATCAATCCATCATGAAAAATGGGGTTTGGGAAATCGTTCCTAGACCAAGTGACAAATCGGTTGTCACTTCAAAATGGATCTACAAAATCAAACATGCTATTGATGGAAGTATTGACAAATATAAAGCTAGATTCGTTGCAATGGGTTTTTTCTCAAAAGGAAGGTATAGACTAAGAAGAAACCTTTGCACCTACTGCAAGATATACTACTATAAGATCTTTGGTTTCACTGGCTACTACAATGGGATGGAATATCCATCATATGGACGTAAAAACATCATTTCTGAATGGAACCATCGATGAAGAAGTATACATTGAACAACCGGAAGGTTTTGAGATAAATAGTAAGGAAACACACGTTTGCAGACTCAAGAAAGCTCTAGATGGCTTGAAGCAAGCTCCTAGGGTATGGTATGCAAGAATGGATGCATATCGGTATTGGGTTTGTCAAAAGTCCTGCAGATCCAATCCTCTACATCAAGGTGTTGAATAATGAACCGATCATTAATCTACTGCATTTGGATTAGTGTTGTTAAAATCACGATATTATCGGTTTAGCACGATTTTTTCATGAAAACGAGAATATCGCGAGTACTACTCGCGTTTTTTTTTTATACACGATTTTTTTTTCCAAAAAATCGCGATTTTTTCGGAATTTAGCGTGGAGGGTCGCGGCAGCGTGGTTTTATAAGCAAAAAAATGATTTTCTTTCATTTCATTGGCACAACAGAGCGTGCGGAGGGCAGTGGTGTGTTGGAGAGGCTTGGAGATTTTGCTTGGAGAGACTTGGAGCTAAATCAACTGCGTGGAGGAGAAAATCAAAGAGTGTGCTAAGGAGGAGACCAATTATTTCCATAAAAACGGTATGGGCACCAATGTTTTTTTTGTTTTCATTGTTTTGAAACTTTGTTTTTGTTTTTTTCAATGTTTTTGGTTGGGTTTGGAATGGGATTTTTGACATTTGTCCAATGTAATTTTTTTTTAGTTTTTTTGGTTAGGTTTGGAATGGGGTTTTTGACATTTGTCCAATGTATTGTTTTTTTAGTTTTTTTGGTTGGGTTTGGAATGCGGTTTCTTAAATTTTATGTAATTTTTTTTAGTTTTTGTACAATGTAAAAATTAAAATAGTAAATTGTAAGTTTGTAACTTGTACAGACTAAATTGTAATCCTTATTTTCCCATAGGTTCACAACTTCACCGAAACACCATTCACGTTTTCAACTTCAAAGTTAAAAAGTAAACATGCCAAGGAAATTGGACCCTTTTTGGGAATTTGGTGAACCTGATGCTCTGAATGATAGACTAAACTTGACTTGCAAGTTGTGTGGGTTCCATATGTCTCGGGGGGTCTACAGATTGAAATATCACCTTGCAAAAATACCTGGATTTGATGTAGGGCCTTGCACAAAAACAAATCTTGAACTCATCCGAAGAGCCATGAAAGCATTGGAAGTTTTAGATCAGAATAGAGAGGCCAAAGAAGAAGTGAAGGGGCAACTAAAAAAGTCAGCTGAAGCAAGTGGCACTGGTTCTACTGTAGCATCAACCAATCCGGTAGCTACCACATCATTTTTTGTTCCTCGAACCACACCTGGTTCACAACCATCTATTAGTTCAATGCTAAAAAGAACTGAGAAAGAACAAGCTGACAAGTTGCTGGCAAAATTTCTCCTTTGGAGTGATATTCCTTTCAACATTGTAAGGAATAATCCATTTTTCCAACCTGCTATTAATGTTATTGCAACTGTTGGCCCAAGGTACAAAATCCATTTTTATCATGATTTCAGAGGCCAAATTCTTCAAAATGAAAAGCTTGACTGCACCCAAAGATTGGAGGATTTTAGGGCATCACGGGCACAAACAGGATGCACTGTTATGTCAGATGGTTGGACTGACCAAAAGGGGAGAACCCTTATAAACTTCTTGGTTAGTTGTCCCAAGGGGACTATGTTTATCAAATCTATTGATGCATCTGCACAAATCAAAGATGCAAAAACTTTATGTGATTTGCTAGATGTGTTTATTTTGGAGGTGGGTGTAGAAAATGTTGTCCAAGTCATAACAGACAATGTTGCAAATTATGTTGCTACTGACAGAATGCTTATGGACAGGCATCCTACTTTATTTTGGACACCTTATGCTGCACACTGTATTGATTTGATGTTGGAGGACATAGGGAAAATTCCCTTTGTCAAAGATATTGTTGATTCATCCAAAAACATTACAAAATTATATATAACCATACATTTGTGCTTAGCTTGATGAGAAGATTCACCAACAACAAAGAGTTGGTGCGCCCCGCCATTACACGGTTTGCCACTAGTTTCATATCTCTTCAATCCCTCTTGAATTCTATGTGGGATGTGAAGAGAATGTTTCTTTGAGAGGAGTGGCGTGCTTTGCCAATGAGCTGCAAACCAGAGGGAGCGGTTGTATGCAGACTAGTTACATACCAGGAAGACTCTGGGTGGGAGTGCAGGAGGTGTGCGCCGTTACTGAACCTTTGGTAAAGGTTCTTCGGTTGGTTGATGGTGCGAAGCCCGCAATGGGCTATTTGTATGAGGCCATGGACAGGGGCAAAGAAGCCATTCGGGCCTACTATGATGGTAAGGGAGATGATGGGTTTCAGAGACAACTTCTCCTATGGGGAGTGATTGATGAGCGATGGAACAACACACTCCATCGTCCCATTCATGCTGCAGGGCTTTTCCTGAACCCTGCATTTTCTTATGCATGTGGGTTTGATTTTGATGCTGAGATCATGGATGGATTCTTATCTTGTGTCCAGAAGATGGTGCGATCTCCAGAACAACGTATAGAGATCTCTAAACAAATTGAGACATATAGGATGGCAGGTGGCACATTTGGCTTTGAGATGGTTGTCAATGATAGGACGATTAAAATGCCAGGTATTTTTTAGTTTGTAACTTCAAATTCCATTTTTTTCTTATGTTTATTTAAAATTTTATTTGTAATTTTGTTGTAGATGCATGGTGGAAAATGTATGGTGGTAGGGTACCCCTTCTGCAAAAGCTTGCCATTCGCATCCTTAGCCAAACGTGTAGCTCCTTAGGATGTGAGCGCAACTAGAGTGTATTTGAAAAAATACACAACAAGAAGCGCAATAGGTTAACACTTAAACATTTAAAATATTGCAAATTTCCAAATAAATTTTTGAATTCATTAAACAATATTTTTTTTTTATGTAATTATTTAATTATTATTTCATAATATTTGTATAGGTTGGAGTGCCCAGCGACCCTTAATGACATGGTCTACGTCTACTACAATCTTCGATTGTGGTGAGGCAACTTGAAGAGGGACACCTGATGTGGATGCCATCTCATTGGATGGGATTGACACCATTGCTGCATGGAGGGTTGAGGCCGAGAGGCCTCTCATGGAGTCTGCTGATGATTGGTTAGTGCAGGATGTAGTGGAGGGGGAGGAGGAGCAGGAGCAGGAGGAACAGGAGGAGCAGGAGGAACAGGAGGAGGAGGTGACACCACCTGCCTCGGCTACCCCTGCCACCAGTAGAGGACGTGGTCTACCTCCTATAGCTCCTACTTCTAGTTCTTCAGCCTCTAGAGCGCATCAGACTCCACTGCCATCTCCACCAGCACGGGCACCAGCATCTACATCTAGAGGGAAAGGGAAAGTTGTGGTATTTTCTCGCAAGAGGGGCAAAGGAAATCAATAGGATTAGACTTTAGATATTTTCTTCATTTTATTGTATATGACATTATGACATGATGAGATACATTATTATATTTTTTGTTGATATTTTGAGGCTGAGTTGGGACTCAGGAGTCAGGACTTACTATTTAGGACATGATTCAATATTATGTGTGATTTTAGCACTAGAAATGATCTTAAACATCTTATATATTTAGTTCTTTTATCATATTTATGTGTCAATGTATTTATTTTATGTTGTAGATGTTTTAGATATTAAAAAATTTGAAAAAAATGAAAAAAATGAATATTTTTGTACCGAACGATTATTTCCCGATAATTACGATTTTTTCCGATTTTTTCCTCGTGCCAATATTATCCCGATAACGATTAATGCAACATTGCAGCAGAGCCTACTGCCAGCTCCACCGACCTCTACCCCTAGAGGGGCAAAGGAAATCAGTAGTATTAGGCTTTAGTTATTTGGTTCATTTCTTTGTATATGACTTTATGACTCATGATATGAGATATATTATTATATTTTTTGTTGATATTTTGAGGTTGAGTTGGAAATCATGAGTTAGGACTTACTATTCAAGACATGATTCACTGTTATGTGTGATGTGGCACTAGAAATGATATTAAACATCTTATATATTAGTTCTTTTATCATATTTATGTGTCAATGTATTTATTTTATGTTGTAGATGCTTTAGATATTAAAAAAATTGAGAAAAAATGAATATTTTTGTATGTTACGATTTTTTTTCCCGATTTTTACCTATTTTTTCACGATCTTTACGATTTTTTTCCCGCATCGAATTAATCCCGATAACAATTAGTGCAACATTGGTCCACTCTCTTTTGATGCCCTCCTTAGCGCAAAAATCAGTGAAGTCCTTATCGACATATTCTCCACCATTATCTGAGCGCAAAACTTTTATTTTCTTCCTAGTCAGATTCTCCACCAGAGCCTTGAACTCCTTTAATCGACAAAAAACCTCATCCTTGGTTTTTAGAAAATAAATCGAAGTTTTCCTTGAGTGGTCATCAATGAAGGTAAGGAAGTACTCAACACCATTGAGAACTTTGACAGACATATGTCCACAGATATCTGAGTGTATCAATCCTAATACACTCTTGGCCTTGTGTTTGCTCCTAGGAAATGCTGCCTTGGCATACTTTCCTAGAGCACATCCCCTGCATACATCATCTCGTTTCGTACTTAGATCTGGAACTCCTGTTACAGTGCTCCTGAGAATTCTCAGAGCTCCATGGTGCAAGTAACCCATTCTTCTGTGCCATAGTTCGTTCAAGTCCTTGTCTCCATGATTGCCTATTAGTGCCATTGGTGATTCTAGTTGTAATCTATACAACCGATTACTTTTGATCCTGATCTGCAATTTCTTTTTCTAGCTCGGGTGTTTGATGTATACCTTTTCCTTGATGAAGTAGACGTCATAGTCTTGCCTTGTAGTTGTTACACGAAAAGTAAGTTCATCCCCAATCCTAGTACATGCAACACATTTGTAGCACAGAACCATTCTCCCTATTTTGTCTGAAAGACTATGGTACCCTTCCCTACTGGAGTGCACTTTGCCTTGTTCCCCATGGTGATTTGAAAGTTCATCTTTTCTTCTCGATATTTTGAGAAACACTCATTGTTTCCCATCATATGCCACGAGGCTCCACTGTCTATATACCATACTTCCGATGATGCAACACTAGTCATACACGCCACTTCTTCTTCCAGCTTGGAAGCTAACATAGAGAAATCGAAATCTCTTTCTCTTGTGTAATCTTCTGAAAATCTGTGAGTCCCCTGACGTGGATGCCTCTGCATCGTGGTCTCGACCCATAACTGATTTTCCCTTCTTGTCTCTGATTACTCGCTCTGATACCAGGTGAAAATTCTATCACTACAACAACTGCTTTATTTTTCCTACTTATTCCACAATAAGTTATTTATGAAATTACTTCAATAAACATTAAAATAAATACTGCTGTAGATATCACACCGTAATACAGAAACAAACATATGCACAAGAATCAACACATTGACACAGTTATTTTGGACAACAATCCCCAGAAAAACTTAATGTGGGAAAACCGGTGCAGCAAGGGAGGTTTTTTTTTATTATTCAGCAATTCTTTAGTACAACAGGGTACCAAACTAGCTTACCCACTGAGAGAAAAGATTCTCGAGCACTACTCCCAATTCCAATGTCACCCCGACTGACCTCTGCGTGGCTCTCATACCCTTTGCGTTAGCCCCTGCTTGACTGTGTCAGCCCTAGGCCTCTCTGCGTCACCCACGCAGGCCTAGTTAATAACTGCGTAGCCTCTTGCTGCCTTTGCATCTGCCTGAAATGCCCTGCGTCTGCCTCTCCTGCCTCAGCGCTAATCTCTAGTGGCTGATCTCGTCCCTCTGTTCCATATTCGCTGCCTCCTGACTGCTCACCAGATCACTGGTTCAATTTCTCAGCTAACCCCGCTCCAGAAATTGAACTGACTAGTCTCCCTCAGTGTGTTTTCCAAGTGACCTTCAAGCCTTCTCTTATACTTCTCTCGTTGACAAATCAACGACCGAGATTAAGTCCCTAATCAATGGCTAAGATTAACTCTGGCTTGATCCATGACTTTTGGACCCTTCTATCATTGTTTTATATTAATTCACATTAATATTTTATTTTCCCTAAGATTAGACTTAGGGACTTCATTAAATATATTAATTATTTTAATGTCTTCCAAATGTTTAGAATTTGCCCAAACCATTTCTCGGTATTGGAGATCTCATGTGCTTTAGCCTCTCCACCAATTTTCGTGGCTAGAGCACATCCGATGCTACCCCAAATCAACACATTGTAGCTAGGAAAATATTCTCTCACCCTTGTCATGTGAGCTAATGCTCCACTGTCTATATATACCAGACACCCTGTGAAGCTGAGCTAGATGAGAAAACAAACTTGCCCTACAATCTGGAAGACAATTCTGAAGCCCCCTGAGTATCACATCTGTCCATGGCCTTATTGGAGATATCTGAGGAATTTGCTTAAGACATTATGAGTATAATTTTGTGCCCTATTTCTTCGGTACTAAATTTGCTATAGCGAACTGTTGCAAACCCTTTATGCCCAGACAAGGATCCACTTTGCAAAAGTTTGAGTTGCTGCTCTGCCTATGTTGCACTCGCAGCTTTTTCTGTACTCACGCGGATGTTTAGTCTGAACTCGCGTGATCTGCACATTTGTATAGACAAATCTTGCGAAATTCCTTGCGACTATTTTGAGCTAACCCGCGCGACCCTTCGAAAAATTCATACTGCAGTGCCCTCTGAGTTGCAAATTTTTCCCTTCGCCTTTGAGTTTCCCGTCTGTGAAATAAACTCTAATACCATGTGAAATTCCTTGAAATGCAACAACTGGAAATATTTCTTCTAACTGATAAACTAATTATGCAGTTTATTTTGTTTATAGCAAAATAACGAAATATTCACACTGCAATTCCTTCACTATAAAAATTAATTACGGAAGCAAAAATAGGAACCGAGAAATGTTAGCTCACACAAAAATATTGACACCATTATTTTTGGACAAATGTCCCCGAAAAAACCCAATGTGGAAAAAATGGTGCAGCAACTGAGGGTTATTTTATTATGCAACAGTGAATTCTGAGTACAATTTCTGGAAGCCCAGCTTGCTATCCAATTGGAAAGAATCTGACAAAAATATTTGGAGAGAAAATTCTCTCCCTCCACAAACAAACACCGATCTCTGTCTCCCTCTGAAAACTGGCCGTCCAACCCTTGTGTAGCTCATTTCTGCTTTTGACGATCCGCGCGGCTATGCCAGGAAAACTCATGTGATCCTCGCGGCTGTACTAGGAAAACCCGCAAGACCCTAATTGCTACCTGTCAGAAAAATCCGCATGACGGCTGTTCTGGGGTAGCTTCACCGTGGAATATTTCTGTCACTTGCTACTGCCTCTCTGGAACTGGAAATCTTCTTTCGGATCACTGTCTCTGCCTTTTGTGACACTTGCTACTCGATCTTGACTCAATCTCTCCTGCTAATCACCTACATTGGAGTATCGAACTGTCTGTATCACTAAGTATCTGCAATGTGTGTTCTCCATCTACCCATCAACCTCTTCTTATAATTTTCAGTTGGGACTCCAACGGCCAAGATTAAATCTTAACCAATGGTTGAGATTATGTCTAAGTTGATCCGTGTGAGTTTCTAGATAATTCACATCTTTCTCAATTAATTCCTATTAATTTACCACTTTTCTTAAGTTAGATTTAGGAAATTTTAATTTAGTTGAACTCTCTTGGTGGAATTTCCAAAAACAATTTCTGGGCTTTGGAGAACTGCTGAGATTTAGCCTCTCCACAAGGTTTCGAGACCAAAGCACCATCTGATGCTACAAAAAGTAACATATTTGATATCCATCATCTTTTGGGAGAGGACAATTCTATTTATTAGCTTTCCCCTTCCTCTTTTGCATTAGCCTTGTTGTCATTCCACTGTTTTTTTGTAATCTATTCCCATACCTTATTCTGGTGAAGGATTCTTTGCGCTTGGCTTAGAAGGATATTTGATAGAGTCATGAGCATTTTCGACGGGCTCTGGATCTCTTGTCCAAAGGGCTGCACCATTTTGACATGGCAATTCACCTTGCATTATGATTCAAGATATGTCATAACATTACTGGGTCATTGTTGTTACTACCATGTAAAGTGGATGCCAAATTATATATGTTACTGTTTGTGCTTAAGTTGTGTGGAAATGGTTGTGGATCCAGGCACAGGTCTGCCATATTTTTTGAGAAGTTAGGATCAGGATACAAGTCAACGGTGCATGCACATGCAAAAATAACCATGAAACAAAAGCATTGAAACTTCAGATTTCAAGAATCAAAGTTATTCATAACTTTGAAAAATAACCAAAAGGAACCTGCACGTAAAGCCTACAGACCAATTGCATGATAAACATTAGAACTCTTGGTAAACATATTATAAGCAAAACACATAAGGTCCTTGTGTTATTTGTTTATGAAAATCATAAAGACAATGAATCCATTGTAATTCCAAGAACCCCAAAGGCTTCGTATAGTTATCAGAAGCAAATGTTATCCTTTGAAACTCTGGAGAAGAGTTCTGAACACAAACTAATTGTGCCTCATGTATATTTAATGTGGTGAATCTATACTCGTATGAAATAACTGTGCCAGCCATAAGACAGCGAAAACTCTGTAATATACTAGGGAAATTTTTCCCTAGGGTTCTTAAACAACTAGCAATTTTTTTTTATTTTTTTTTATTTTATTTATTTATTTATTTTTTCTCTCTTTGTGTTGTTTCCCTTTTGAAATCAATACAGGCTATTTCAGTATTAGCACAACTTTCAGTAATTGTTACTACTCTTCTAATAACACAGTAAAACATATAGTTTAATCGTCCAGCCATTCAACTATATTTAATGTAGTTCAATTCCAACAGTCCAGCATAAAACATCCAGTTCCAGTAGAATACCAAACAATGCTAATTCTAATTTCAGAGTTTGATTACTGATTAACTAAGCTGATCCAGACTACATTCTATTTGTATGGCTGATTATGACTCTAGTATGAAACTCTGGTCCTTCTGTAGGGCTGTCCGGAGGTGCTTTTAAAGCTCAGGAATAGACTCCGAGTTGCTTCAGAGAGGGAGCAAGGTATCGAGAGGGGTTACCGAACTCTGAACTGATCTTAAATAGCTCTGAACCTTTTTCGTTAGCCTCAGGGATTTTGGCCTTGACATTAAGCAACTCTGAACTTTCTGCATTAGCCTCAGGGACTTCGGCCTTGACGTTAAGCAACTCTGAACCTTCTGCATTAGCCTCAGGAACTTCGGCTTGTTTGACTTAGATGGCTCTGAACCCTTCTGCGTTAGCCTCAGGAATCTCCGGCCTACTCCAGCTCTCTGTTTAGTCTCAGTGAGGATTTGGGCTGACTTGGGAAGACCTTCTTTCAACTCAGACTTAATTCGGATGGGCACAAACTTCCGGTCCTTGAATCCATTCCACAAATTTGGCCTCAAGATTTGTTTAGAGATGATGTTCAATCCAGAATATCTCGGCCTATTTCAGAATATGTTTCTTCTGTTGCAGAATGGTCTTGCAAGACTTTGGGCCTCAGGGAACTTCAATGATAATCTCAGAGAAACTCGTCCACTTCCAAGTTCCAAGTGACCCGATTTGCCCTGTCACAGATTCTTTCCACTAAGAATTCCTTCACTGCTCCTTGTGTAGAGAAAACCCTGTTGCCAGAACAAAATAGAAAAGGAAAAACAAATAGGACTAACTAGGGTGGAATCTTTCACCACTGAAATTAATTAATAGAAGAGAAGGGGTCTTAAAAACCTCAAAGCTATAGCTCAAGAAAACAGATGATTTGATCCACATTTGATGATGATTCATCTGATCTCAACCCTCCTCTATTTCTAGATTCTCCATGGGCTCCAAAATGAGAGGGGTTGTGGGTGCAACCCTTAATTTTGGGTTTTTTAGCCCCAACTGACCCAACTTTTGCCCAATGTTGTCCCAACATAGGAAAAATTGGGTTTTTACTCCTTTATCAAGACTATAGCCTATGGGGTCGGATAGGCTATTTTGTCCTCCATCAACCATTAATTTGGAGAGGACATTACAAACTCTACTTTTTGGGGAAAAATAATGAATTACAAATCTCTGTCTGTTATCAAACCATTTCGTTTCTTCAAGACACATTTATGTGTTACACTTTTTTGGGGATAAAAGTTCTTTAGTGAAATATGGAATTTTTATAATAAATTCATAGGTAGTGTCCTTGAACCCTTGGTGAGGGTTGTATGGGCAGGTGGATAGTGGAAAGTGATGTTTATTTTTTCCCACTTATTATTATATTGTTATTTGTTTTCATGTTTACATATATTTCAAAAATTCATTACAGAAATTGCAGATCTTCCCTTGTTTCAGGTAGCATAGAAAACACCACTATAAGGTGCTTTTACTTATCTCAGGATATGCTTAGATGTGTGCATAGAATACAATGGAATATTGTTAAACTTAGGCATGTATTTTTCTGAAGACTTATTAGTGTGAAAAGTGATAAGCTCTGTCCAGCATTGTCATGATAAAAATGTGATACTGCTAACAATATTCTGTATGCAAGTGTACTCATTTGCTATTCAGGAGATTATTGTGAAGTTTTTGCTCCACAGATTTCTGATATTTACATATCATTTTGCTCTAGGAACATGGTAATTGTATAATCTTGTAAAAATCACACTTAGATAAATTGACCTCTTTTTGAAAACTTGCATAAGTACTTGCTTTATTACTGATCTGGCAAGATTCAACATGTTTTAAATATCACAGGCAGGGAGAGTGGCGAATCGGTTGTTTTACTTGTCCGTTCCTCCAAACATTTTTGTGGATGTAGTGAGATGTGCTAGCCGCTCTTCATCTTCAGCTATTGGCTGGACTCGAGTTATTGTTGAAAAGCCTTTTGGTCGGGATTCCGAGTCATCTGCTGAGCTCACAAGAGGTCTGAAGGAGTACCTAACTGAAGAGCAGATTTACCGGTAAGTACCTTTCCTCTCTCTAAATGAAAAAATGGAAGACTGTTTGAACTCTAGAATGCATTAGGTTAGAAACTTGTATCTCCTGTCTTGTGAAAACTTTTCATTTTAACATTCGATTTATCACCAAGCTATTTTTTGCGTAACTACTTTTTTTCAAACAGGATCGATCATTATTTGGGAAAGGAACTCGTTGAAAATCTCTCTGTCCTTCGGTTTTCCAATCTTGTTTTCGAGCCCTTGTGGTCAAGGCAATATATAAGGAACGTGCAACTGATTTTCTCTGAGGATTTTGGAACTGAAGGCCGAGGAGGGTAAGGATTCAGTCTGGCATGTCCAATCTTTACTGTTCTTATTAAGTTATTACTAGGTTAAGTGATGCTGAACTACCATGGACTTTATAACCAGACCCCATTACTGTGATTAAGTGCAGGTACTTCGACAACTATGGGATCATAAGGGACATAATGCAGAATCACCTGCTTCAAATATTAGCTCTTTTTGCAATGGAAACACCTGTTAGTTTGGATGCAGAAGACATTAGAAATGAAAAGGTTGGGTGAAAGTTGACATTCTACACTGAGCTTGAAGTAGAATTAGATGTGCACTAGAAATGGAGCATGTTTGAAGCCTGCTTTCCTGTTTTTCCATTTATTTCTGTTGCTATTATATACTTATTTCTATGCAGATTTCCATGTTCCTTTTGTAAATTTTTAATCTCCTAATCCGTAGACTTGGCATGCTATTTTTTGATGTTAGATTATATTTTCAGGTCAAAGTGCTACGTTCAATGAGGCCCTTGCAACTTGAAGACGTGGTAACTGGACAATACAAGAGCCATGTTAAGGGAGATATAAGATACCCTGGATATACTGATGATAATACAGTGCCAAAAAATAGCCTTACTCCAACATTTGCAGCAGCAGCCTTTTTCATTGATAATGCCAGATGGGATGGTGTACCTTTCCTTATGAAAGCTGGGAAAGCATTGCATAATAGAGGGTATCACTTGTTCTGCTATTGTTTTGCTTTATTAATTTTTTCAAGATTAATTATAATTTTCTACCAGACGAACATATAGATAGGGAATGAACTTCTGTTCGGTTAGCATGACTATCTGTGGCTGTGACATTTTATAATTGATTATTTCTTGTCCATTTTGACTGTCTTTTGCAATCTTAAGGGCAGAAATCAGGGTACAATTTAGACATGTTCCGGGGAATCTATACAAAAGAAACTTTGGAACCGATTTGGATCAAGCTACCAATGAGCTTGTTATCCGGGTACAACCTGATGAAGCTATCTACCTTAAAATTAACAATAAGATTCCAGGCCTGGGCATGAGACTAGATCGAAGTAATTTGAATCTTCACTATGCGGCAAGGTGAGGACTTTAAAAGGAATGGTTTGTGAATTACTATAATGGCACTTGCTACTGTTATCAGAAGCATTAAAAAGGATATTTATCGCACCTCATCTGCTTTTTGGTTAATGGCTGTGTCAGGTATTCAAGTGAAATTCCTGATGCTTATGAGCGACTGCTTTTAGATGCAATTGAAGGGGAACGGCGCCTGTTCATTAGAAGTGACGAGCTTGATGCAGCATGGTCTCTATTTACGCCATTGCTAAAAGAATTAGAATCAAGGAAGGTTGCACCTGAGCTTTATCCATATGGTAGTCGAGGCCCTGTGGGAGCTCATTACCTGGCAGCCAAATACAATGTTCGATGGGGCGATATCAGTGGAGAGCTGCGGCAGTAATGATTATTATCCTGTGATCTGTACTTGAGGCATTTTTGTTGATACCTTGTATGGATCATGGTGAAAGCTTTGATTAGCATGTCTCATAGAATGCTCTTACGATTACACCTCGGAGTAGAATGAGATTTTCTGAGTTTATTTTTATTGTATTCTCACTATTTACAGGGCTTGTTTGGAAGTAAAATAACTAATTCATATCTTCTCCAGAGCATGAAGAACTTACCCAAAAGCATGTTATTTGGATTGAATAGTAATTGTCTACAAGTGGTTGAGTGGTTGAGGAGGGTTGGGAGTTTGAGATGGTGCCTTAAGGAAGATTTAGGTTCTAGGATATCATTCTCTATACCCGGGTGCTGCATATAGTAAAATTGAACTTAATTCCTGGAAATATATTTACTAGCTCTTGTGCAGAGCAAATCCCAATAAACCTTGCCTTTTCAAGGATCAAGTTCTGTAATATATCCGGATGCTCCACTTCCTTCTGAAGAACTTAACTAGAGACATTGAGCTTGGATATCTGGCTTTGAGTCTTGACATTCGCATGGTCATTCTTTTGAAATTTTCCTTAAATATATATCTCATTGATTTTCTACTCGATCCCTGACATTTTAACATCGGCATGATTGTACAAGAGTAGGTAACTGTTGGATTTATGCCTTCCTAAACTGCTATATTTTTTTGGGGACAAGATTTTCTTAGGTGGTTTATGTTTTCTACTTACATGTTAGCTGTACATGATAGCGAGAGGCATACTGACATATTTTTGTTCACTGTTCTTTTGCACAAGCCTTTGGCGAAACACTTGAATGTTGCAGTCTATATGTAGGGCATTCAACTTGAATATAAACGAGATAACGTCCACAACTACCTACTTGGCTTGCAAGTATTTCTATCATGCAGTTTCTTATGCCCATCCGAGCATAATTACCAATTCCTGCAATGAAACAGGGGAAAAGCCGTAGTCGGGACTAGTTGAATTACTTGTCATAGGTGACGTTTGAGGGGGTACCTCCTTAGCTTTTCTACATGAATACATCATCAATAAGCTCGATTTCGTGTTTATCTGCATTGTCCTCCCCCAAACTGTTTCATTTGCCTGTATTATTACCCTGCATTTTCGTGTCCCTTCGGTTTCCAAGTCTAGCTGTGTAGTCGGGACTAGTTGAATTACTTGTCATAGGTGACGTTTGAGGGGGTACCTCCTTGGCTTTTCTACATGAATACATCATCAATAAGCTTGACCTCGTGTTTATCTGCATTGTCCTTCCCCAAACTGTTTCATTTGCCTGTATTATTATCCTGCATTTTCGTGTCCCTTCAGTTTCCAAGTCTAGCTGTATAGTCGGGATTAGTTGAATTACTTGTCATAGGTGACGTTTGAGGGGGTACCTCCTTGGCTTTTCTACATGAATACATCATCAATAAGCTTGACCTCGTGTTTATCTGCATTGTCCTTCCCCAAACTGTTTCATTTGCCTGTATTATTACCCTGCATTTTCGTGTCCCTTCAGTTTCGAAGTCTAGCTGTGTATCGCATTAATTAATAATCAACTATCATTATGAGCATAGTTGTAATATTATCTTGCCTAAGACCATACACATGGTGATGATTCGACTTACAATCAGTTTCTGTAGAAAATGTCATATTTCATATTTATTAGCATCGCTTTCGTTGAAATTTTCCTTTTGAGGTCGCAGCATCATCTCATTGATTTATCATACCAAATATGTATTATCCTTTGGGATAGTGCTGGTTTCAATCTTTTCTGTGTTTGCTTGTCAAATATTATTGGTAATTTTTACAGGGACAAAGGTTCTCTGGAATTTGATTGTGCACAGTGCGGACTGGTGGGTGGGTACTTGATTTGATTATCCATTATAGTGGTATGATAAAATTAGATAATAATAATACAACGAAAGTAAACAAGGTTAGGCATATTTAAAAGTTTGAAATAAAAAATCTTGAAACTACATTCTGCTCAGCACATCTGATTCAGGAGGAGGATTGAATTGCATTATCTTAAGGCAGATGGTAGCGATATTATTTTTGCACCGACTGCTGAAGTGTGTGCAGTTTAAAAGATTTTTACTTTACTTTTTGATTACTTCAAGTAAATTTTAGAACCTATACTTAAACCTATACTTTTTTATTTCTTCCAAGTAAATTTTAGAACCTAATAGAAATTTACGGTGGCACTTCCTTGTATATATACGATGGAAAAGTAATAGACAATGAACCTTGTTAGCTCTCAAAACCTTAACTTCTTGAAATAAAGTTCCAACAGTCAACTAAGACCTCTAAAGAACTAAGAACTAAGAGAAATGTAGTCCCACCCGTATTCAAATCTTTGGAGGTGTCACCCATACGCCCGTACTGTAGGAGGATACAAGCAATATGAAAACAAGTCCCATCACTAACTCCAGCCTCTAGAGTTTTGGTGTTTGGAATCAATTTGCAAGTAGTACTACTCGTGCTCACAAACCCTCGTCATGCTTTAGGCACTTGTTCCAGTTCAACTAGGTTTCCCTAGATTAAGATTAGTAAAGCATATGCAAAAAAGTCGAAGGTGAAATGTTGAGAAAGTTTTAGAAAAGAAAATTTGACATGTTTTAAGAAATAAGATGGATGAGTAGAACAAGACTTGTAAATTGGGAAAATGGGAAAATGGAGCTAAATCAATGTTCAATGAAAAACTATCCTAATGAGGAATAATAACTATTGAGACCCAATGAGGCTGAAACATACAAGTTACAATGGCAATTTCTTTGCTATACCAAACTGCAAAAATACAATTAAAGAAGCAAATAAACTCCAAAAATACAATTAAAGAAGCAAATAAACTCCAACACTGAAGATTATAGTTATCAATAATAACATATATGCATACCTCATAGAATAGAGAATATGGAATTATAAACTATGCTCCATGCAACCATCATAGAATGGAGAATATGGAATTATAAACTATGCTCCATTGATTACATAAACGGACAATGTTGTTACCCAATTCATGGCTTCAACCATCATAGAATGGAGAATATGGAATTATAAACTATGCTCCATTGATTACATAAACGGACAATGTTGTTACCCAATTCATGGCTTCTTAAACATACGCCAAGAATATAATTGATGTTAGAAGCTGTTCTCACCCTCAAATGTTTCATTGGTCTTCCACACATTTAATTGATTTTCCATTAAGCTCCTAGGGATTTTGCCTAAATCATTTTAATACAAAAGTCTTTTGCCTAAATCATTTTAATATAAAGTCTTGCCAACTATCCTTGCAATAAAAAAATCAAAATAATTTCTTTTTAGCTCGTTTAGTTCCCCAAGGGATAACAATATAATATTGCATTTCAATATGAACATTTTTTCAATTTTTTCAATTAAAAGTTGTAGCAATGAGTTGTTGATATTTTTTTTGGTAAAGAAAATTAATAAAATATTTTCAACTCCAAAGAAAACAATATAATAGTATATAATTTCTTTTTAGCTCGTTTAGTTCCCCAAGGGATAACAATATAATATTGCATTTCAATATGAACATTTTTCCAATTAAAAGTTGTAGCAATGAGGTGTTGATATTTTTTTTGGTAAAGAAAATTAATAAAATATTTGAAATATTTTCAACTCCAAAGAAAACAATATAATAGTATTTTCATGTCTCAACTTCATGAGAAAAGTCAACCATGATACCATAATGGAGTTGGTTAAGCCATGCCTCCAAGAATGACAAAGAGGAGGATGCACTCTCTAAGTGGTTGACCATCTAGCCACCTCCGAGAAATGATAAATAAATGCCTTCACATGTGCACCTTTTAAATATGATTTCCCATGTGTGAATATGGTTTTGAGTGAGTTAGTTAGGGTTTTATCTCAATAAAATAGTAATGTATCAACAAGTGTGCAACAAATTCCTCTTCAAAACTAGAATGTTTCCTTAACCAACCTAATAGCATGCTTGTTATTGTGTAACAACCTTCTAAATGCATGCAAAAAAACTAGAATGCTTCCTTAACCAACCCAATAGCATGCTTGTCATTGTCTAACAACCTTCTAAATGCGTGCAAAGGAGTTAACCAATAATAAAATAATCTTTGAACGATCTTTTAACAATGTTCATGAATAACCACTTTAACATGGCAAATATTTCTTGAGAAGGGGCATGCCTTGTGGAAATGTGCAAAGGTGGTTAGATCCATATGTTCACTTTCGTACCATAATATTTCTTGAGTAGGGGTGTGCTTTAGAGAAATATGCCAAGGTGGTTAGATCTATATGTACACCTTTGTGAATCCTCTACACGCCAAGGTGGTTAGATCTATATGTAGACCTTCATGCATCCTCTACTTGCCATAACTAACTTATCTTAGAAGAATGTGCAATGCGGTTAGTTTCATCAATAATCTTCAAACCATGAGCCAAAACCATCATTTAATTTGCATAAGCATGGTTGATTTTTTTAAACCATGTGCATAAGGGGAGGGTGGCCAAGTGAAATGTGCAAAGTGCCTAGTAGATGAAGGGCTTCATGGTAGGCCAAAGGTCTTGGGACATTCAAAAACTTCTGAAAAATACGAAAGTGCTTTCTCCAATGTGCAATCTTCCGATTATGCTTGATAGAATCAATTCCTCCAAATAATAATAAGATATGCTCCAAGGTGGTTAAAAATTCCTTAGAACCCATGTAAGTAGATAGATCCAATGAATATAAACCTTCTCCACTTATTCTATAAGGTTTGACCAAATCAACCCAATGAACTCCAAGGCCAAGGGGATGACCTCTCCACTCAAGCAAATAATGTGACTTGCCTTAACATGTGTGCATCAAGGTGAGTGCTCCATCTAGGGGTTAATTTCATGTTTTACATCATATTGCACCCAACCAAGTGTAAACACCACCCATATGAGTTAGGGCTCTATTGGTACCATTCTAAGACCCCTTTTTCCCTCCCAAAACATGACCATTTCCTACCTTTTTCTCATCATTCATTCCTCAAATGCCTTGGAAATTAATTAATTTAATAGTTTATAGTTGTTGAAATGCATATTAATTGATTTAGGGGTTTTGTGTTGATAAATTAGGATTTTTGGCCTAAATCACTACAGGAAGTCTCAACAACCTGTAAATGGCTTATTATGTGACATGTGGCATGGCAGCCAGGTCGGAGCGAAAGGCATGGGCGGAAAGAGGAATGTCCAAGTATGGACAAGCACCTATCCCGCATTGGAAACATTCCTCCAACATGCATGGTCAACGCTTAGTCAACTCTGGCATGTTGGCACAAAGGCAGCAACAACACTCAGTTTTAATCCATTTGATTTTTAAGTTTTTTCCTAGTTTTAATATGCGTAAGTAGATTAGGAACATCTCTGCGTTTTTACCAAAAGCAGCAACAACCGCCTATGGATAAACATCCATTTTTCAAAGGATGTAATGCATGTAATTAAAAGACTGGACCGGGACATATGTTCGTTTACACTATCGTTTTGATATTGCAGTTACGTTTTTCCATTGTCACTTTCGAACAGAGCCTTTGGTTTTCAATATAATATCGCACACTTCGTTTTAATACTGTGATCATGGTGTGATTATCTCGGTGTGCCAGAGACGCGGACGGGCCCTACGTGTGTGGTATACCGACATACATTTCATTTATGTTTGCATTGTATTTACATTGTGGTTTTAATTTTGTTTTACAGTCAATTGTTTGAATGAAACTTGAATACGATTTATAGCTTCAGAGATTTGATTGTGTTGATGAATGCGTTAATTAGATGTCTGTACATGTGTTCGAATAAACCCTCTTCTAGATTGTGAATTGCATCCCGTAAAGGATTCGATCCAGGGCTGTGTATAAAACGCTAATATGGACAATGTTTACGAATTTTCCTTTGCATGCCTTCATTAAATATTCATGATTGTTGAATGACATTAAACAGGGGTTTCATGTTGGTGTCTCTGTAAGGGGACCGAGCCTTTCAAAATAGTCATATATAGCATGTTATGGATTGCATTTTAGCTGTTAATAACATATGATTTGATGCTTAGTTAAGGCTTTGATTGATAGTTTAACAATAGATTTAATCCCAGCACTGTACTTAGGAGTCATAGGTTTAAAGTAGATCCTTTATGCTTATATATTTTAGGCACACGCCTCTAAGTATACGCACCCTGGTTGACAATTAATTTAGGCCGATCTAGCACCCCTAGATAGGACACTACAACAACTACACCTCATAAGAAACCATACCCATTAGGATGGTTGAATGATAAAGCACAACTACAAGTGACTAGACAGTGCAAACTCAAATTTTCTTTTGGGTCAGCATTTGTAGATGAGGTTGAGTTAGATGTGATTCCTTTGGATATATGTGGAATTGTTTTAGGAAGTCCTTACTTGTATAATAGAAAGGCTATTTTCTATAGAGCTGAGAACAAGTATCTACTTGTTAAAGATGGAATCAAATACTTTGTAAGAGCTCATAAGCTCAAGAATAATTATACTCTCATAAACTCAGGACAGATGAAAGGAATGATAAATTCATGCAAACAATTCTTATTGATGGTTGTAAAGGAAAAGACACCTGATAAAACCAAAATATTTGAGCGATGTAATGCTGATCAACAAGCTGATATAGAAAAGATTGTTTCAAAGTATGATGTCTTATGTCAATAACCTAAAGGTCTGCCACCCAAAAAGGGGATAGTACATGATATTATTTTGCAGCAAGATGTTACTTTGCCTAACATTGGGATGTACAGGTTGTCTGCTTTAGAGAATGCTGAAATCAAGAAGCAGGTGTAGGAGTTGCTCGAGAAAGGGTTCATCAGACCTAGCACATCACCATGTGGGTCACCAATCGTTTTGGTGAGAAAGAAAGATGGTTCATGGAGAATGTGCATTGATTACCGAGCACTAAATAAAATAACAATAAAAAATTGTTATCCCCTTCCTCGCATAGATGATCTTTTAGATCAATTGAAGGAAGCTGTTTATTTCACCAAACTGGATTTGCACAGTGGATACCATCAAGTCAGAGTTGCAGAGCAAGATGCATGGAAGACTACTTTCAAAACAAAGCAGGGATTGTATGAATGGTTGGTTATGCCTTTTGTCTTGACCAATGCCCCTACTATTTTCATGAGATTAATGAATGATGTACTCAGACCTTTTCTTGATGATTTTTTATTGTGTATCTGGATGACATTATGATTTTTAGTAAAACATGGGAAGAACATTTAAAGCATGTTAAGCAGACATTAGATGTTTTGAAAAGAGAAAAAATTTATGTTAAACTCTCCAAATGTGAATTTGGCAAAACCTCTCTAAATTATTTCGGTCATATAGTAGGGGAAGGTGAATTGAAAATAGATCCCTCTAAAGTGGCAGTCATCATGAACTAGCCTAAACCCAAGTCTGCTACAGAAGTGAGAAGCTTCTTAGGAGCAGCACAATATTGGAGGAAGTTCATTTTAAATTTTTCCTCAACTGCAACCCCCTTACATGCTTTGACAGGATTGAACAAGGTGTTTCAGTGGGGAGGCAAATAGTAGAAAGCCTTCGACACCTTGAAAGAAAAAATTAGTACAGCACTTGTACTAGCACTGCCAGATCTACAAAGACCATTTGAGATCCAAACTGATGCTAGTGAATATGCCATGGGAGCAGTGTTGACAGAGCACGGTAAACCCATATGTTATCATTCTGAGACTTTTAATCCTGCAGTAGTTAACTATCCTACCTATGATAAAGAATTGTATGCATTAGTTCAGAGTGTGAAAAACTAGAAACATTACTTAATGGACAAAGAAATAGTAATACACACTGATCATCGGCCAATTCAATATCTACACTCCCAAACTAAATTGTAGCAATCAAGACATTACAGATGGATGGGGTTTCTACAACAGTTTCATTTAGTCATCAAATATAAAAAGGGCATACATAACAAGGTTGCATACATGTTATCTAGACCCATTATAAGTGCATCTACCCTACTTAAGCATAATTCTATGCTGCATGAAAGCTACATAGAACAATATGCTCAGGATACGGACTTTAAAGATGTATATGCAACTTTGAGTCAAGGCAAAAGAGTAGAAGAATTGGACTATCATGTGAAGGACCGACTCTTATATCATTGCGGGAAACTCTTCATTCCACAAACTGAGAGAGCAAAGATAATTAGGGAAGCACACACTTCTCTGATATCAGGTCACTTTGGGGTAAGTAAAATAGTTGCACAGCTCCAAAGGTTCTGCTATTGGCCGAAAATGAGTGAGACAGTTTCTAGATGTGTAAAGGGGTGTGCTATGTGTGCTAAAAGCAAGCCTAGCAATAGAAAACTAGGCTTGTACACTCCCTTGCCAGTTCCTTCTCACCCTTGGGAAAGCATTTCCATGGATTTCATTGGAGGACTGCCTAAATCTAAGAAAGGTCATGATTATCTATATGTTTTTGTGGATAGGTTCAGCAAAATGTGTATTTTGATACCCTGTAGTAAACAGATTACAGCTGAACAAACTGCAAAATTATTCTTTGAACGTGTATGGGTTCATTTTGGATTACCCACTTCTATTGTATCTGATCGAGACACCCGATTTGTGGGAAGGTTTTGGTCTAGTCTATGGGAACTAATGGATACCAATTTAAAGAAAAGCACAACTTTTCATCCACAAACAGATGGCCAGATAGAAGTAGTTAACAGGACGGTGATCCAATTACTGAGAGGATATTGCAGCAAACATGTTAGTCCCCTATACCACTAGTGTAACCCCTTATTGTTATTAGTACAACCCACTTATTATATTGATGTACCCATATTGTTACTATTGTGCCCCATAGAAGCCCACTATTGTTATTATTGTGCCCTTACATTATTATTGTTATGTCGACTCTGATTATGTTATGACCCCTTAGACTCCTGTATATAGAAAGGAGGTCTTTTCATTTGTAGCATCCAAGAATTGTTCATTTATGTAATGTAAAGGAGGTTGCCCCCTCGAAGAGGCTGAATTCTAAGCCATCGATCTATCTTTTCTATCTTGTCTTGAGCTAGTTTCATAACAAAAATCCTTGAGCCTCCATCAAATGCATCGGCCGCTACAAAGAACAAGTACACTAAGGGTGAAGTCAAAGTGAAGAAGATTATCAAAGGTTCCATTGAGAAGTGTCTGGAGGGCTACATCTTTGATTTGAACACCTCCAAGGAGATCTATGACAGATTGGTAAGCATGTTCAAGGTTAGTGATGCAAATCAAATTTTATTTCTCAGAAAAAATTTGAAGGATATTAAGAAGGGAAAAGATGACGGTATTCAATCCTACTTCTCAAGGATCACTGAGATCAAGAATGATCTTCTATCGATTGGAGAAATCGCATTTCACATGAAACTTACTATCACTACTCTTGAAGGGCTCCCACCCGAGTGGTATATATTTAGAACCACTATTCTCAATAAAGATCGAATTCTGAGATTTGAAGAATTGATTTCAAGATGCATTCAGGAAGAAACAATAATGTTGCAGCAAGAAATGCCTTATAATAGAGGCAACCCCATTGCTTTCTCCACTCATGCCACAAGGAGAAATAATGCAGGGTCTAAAGGTCACTTCAATGGAAAGCCCAGATCTAAGGGTGGAAGGAAGGGAGGTGCTTTGTTTGCAATAAGTTTTTCCACTATGCAAGGGAGTGTTCGAATAGAAGGGACACATCATATGATGATGATCACAATCATTCCAGGGGCAACTTCAACAACAACGATCGAAGGAGTGACAGGTACAATGTCAAAGGCAAAAGGAATGCAAGACATCAAGGAAATGGTCGACCCTCCAAGAAAGCAAGGAAATCCAGGTATGAAGAATCGAATGTTGTTAACAATAAGAAAAAGGAGTATTATCTTATATCAACCCTCTCCACTACCTCTGCTCCGGAAACTTTGGGGAATTGGCTTATTGATAGTGGTGCTTCAAGGCACTTCACCGGATACAAGGAATCTGTCTCTAATCTGATGGAGAAGGATACAAACTTGGAGATTATTCTTAGAGACAATGCCACCTTTCTCGTAAAGGGTATAGGGGATGTTACCCTTCAATTGAATCAGGGTAGTACGATTTAGTTAAAATAAGTTCTATATGTCCCTAATCTCACGAAGAAATTGATGTCCACTTCGGTAATGGAAGACAAAGGATACAAAGTGGCATTCATCGATGGAAAGGTACATGTTTGGAAAAGGAATTTTAGAGATGATTTTACTCTTGGGTTGAGGGTTGGCACCTTGTATCAAGTTGTAGGAAGTCCATTGGGGACCATGTCTTATGACACATCTCTACAATCTGAACTATGGCACGGGATGTTTTCCTGTCGTCATTACAAGACCCTACCCGATATGAGACAGATGTTGAGAGGGATGCCCAAGTTCAAAGAAGAGCATGAAGGTATATGTACGGGATGTAGAGGGAAAACTTACAAGTAATAGAAAGACCACAAAGGTGGAACAACCCGAGGGTTTGAGGTTCATGACCAGGAATCTCATATTTTCAGGTTGAAGAAAGCTATCTATGGTTTGAAGCAAGCACCCCGAGCTTGGTATGAGAGGATTTATAGCTATTTGATGAAACTTAGATTCACTAGGAGTGAAGTCGATCCAAACCTTTACTTTAAGGTTGAGGATGATAAACCTCTCATACTGCTACTTTATATGGATGACCTCTTTCACAAACATAAGAGGGAGTTGGACTTCGAATTTGAAATGAAGGACCTAGGACTAATACACTACTTCCTAGGGTTGGAGTTATGGCAAAAGGCAGGAGAAATTTTCCTATCTCAAGGAAAATATGTTGTGAAGATATTGGAAATATTTAAAATGGTGAACTGCAATCCTATGACTACTGCGATGGAGCTTAACTTTAAGAAGTTATGTTGTAGTGTTGCCGGACTTGAATTGGGAAATGCTTATGAGTATCATCAATTCATAGGGGCATTGATGTTCTTGGTGAAATCCCATCAGGATATACGTTTTGCAGTTAACACGTTGAGCCAATATATGGTTGAGCCTCATCACACATATCAGATTGATGCCATGAATATTCTGAGATATCTTCAGGGCACAATCACTCATGGAATGAGATACATTGCCGAAGATGTGAGGCTACATGGTCATTCTAATGTTGATTGGGCAGGAAGTGTGTTGAATCGCAAAAGCACCTCTGGGTGTTGTTTCTCCTTGGGTTCTGCCTCGATATCCTAGATGAGAAGGAAGCAAAATTCGGTTTCTTTGAGCATCACTGAGGCTAGATACATAGTTGCGAGTATGGCCTCATGTGAAGTTGTGTGGTTAGGGAAGCTCTTTAGTGAGCTATCGGGACACGTACTGGATACCATCGTGATCCTCTGTGACAACCAGAGTGGGATTTGATTATCAGAGAATCCTGTATTTCATGATCGCTCATAGCACATAGATATCAGGTACCAATTTATTTGGGATATGGTACAACGAGGAGCTATAAGGCTCCATCACATTAGAACTAATGAGCAGGTCACCGACATTCTGACAAAGCCCCCAAGAAAGATCGAATTTTTGACTTTCCGAGACTGACTAGAGTCATGGAGAGACGCTCTCCTGAGGGTCTTGTATTATATGGATATTGAGCTCTGGGAACTCCGCGGGGCATGGGGTACTTCTTGGAGTGATGAGCAACCATAGGGTGAGTGGTTCAGCCTTCCCCTAGTGGTTTTTTATGTAGGTAGGATGAGTGGTTCATCCTTCTTCTGCTGAGACACAATCATTGGGTGAGTGGTCCAACCTTCCCCTCATGATTTGTTGTGTACAGGGTGAGTGGTTTAACCTTCCCCTGGGATACCCCATGGTGACATATAGGCAGGATGAGTGGTTCATCCTTCTCCTGCTAAGACATCCTACCCATACAGTCCGGAACTCATGGGAATTACCTCTCATTTGGCCAATGAGTAGGGAATGAGGATAGGTACCATAGTACTACCGATGGACGCATCATGTACTACCCTACTCCCTATGCTAGGATGATATTAATCTGGGATCAATTGGAACTTACTTTGGGTTAGTAAGAGTGGTATGGGACACTCTCTTTATTTGGAACTGATTCGGATCAGTAAGAAATGTTTGAGACACTCTCTTTTATCTGGGGCTGACTTCGAGTTAGTGGAGAATGGTATGATATATTCTTGATCACTTTTTCTTATTCATAGTTCAGCAAGTCAGAGTTGTGCATTGATGGCAAAGATAGTACCGACTAACAGATGGATTCGCAGATGGAGTTCTCCCTAGTTGAGATGGAGTGTTAAAATTGGTAACTAGGGCCAAAATCCATGTGGGTCTCCTTATTTATGGCAGCTGATATTTTTCTTGGATTCCTCTCTTCGAGAGGTGTAGTATTGATCTAAAGATCATCCGATTCTGACATGTATTTATGGAGATATGAATTTATTTATATTATTTGACAATTTGTCAAGGTCGACCAACAACCAAATAACCCCTAGCTCAATCTCAACATTGCATTTAAATAGAGGATGCTTCAAGTCATTTGAGACACACATCATCACTCTTGATCTCCCCTCTCCACTCTTTTGGGTTTGTCCTCTCACAAGAAGGAAGTAGTGGAAAGGGTCATCTAAGAGAGCCCTAGACGCAGTCATCTGAGGTCACCTAGCCATAGTTAATGAAGAGACATCTAGTCACAGTCAAGGGAGATCTGGCTGCAGTCAAGGAGGTCTAATACGCAACAAAAGGAAGGCTCCTATCTGCACCAAAGGAGGCCCTAATCTGTAGCAAGAGGGAGGTCCTTATCTGCAATCAAGAAGAATCCTATAGCTACAGTCAAGGAAGGTCTAAAGCCGCAGTAAGAGAGGCTCTAGCCGCAGTCAAAGAGAGGCCCTAGTCACTACAAGAAGGACCCATAAGACAACAAGAAAGAAGCCCAAGAAGTAACGTGGAAGTATTATGTTTTTTTGTAGGTACAACGTGTTAAAGAGAGGTTGTTTTGAGTGTTGTTCTTGGGTACTCTTGTAGGGAGAAAGGCCGAAGTTTGAAGTTTAAGATCACAACAAGAAGAGGCATTCAATGTGGGTGAAAATAGGGTCATTTTGAAGCCATTCCCAGAAGACTAAAGGGTTGAAAGGAGGCCGAGTATCTTTCTTGAAGGACGAGGAGAAAAGGAGTTGTCTGAGGTCTCATAGAGGATGGAATAGTCCTCTATAAAGAATGTCGCAAGCATGTTCTAAGGGTTGTAGGATGCCACTGTAATAAGAGAAGGGCAAAGCTATTATTAAGGGCTAGTAGGCTGCTCTATATTATAGAAAAGGGGAAAACTTCATTAATTAAAGGAAATCTGGGCAGATTTTGAGGGCTGATAAGTATGCCCTAACCAATATGCAGAACTACAATCCTTGGTGTTCGAATTGCAACCTCATTGTGTCATCTTCATGGTGAAGATCTTTGATGTCAAATCTCCTATTTGGCAAGTTAGTATTGACTTTAAATATTTGTACTATCTCTCTCTCTCTCTGTGCTGAACTATTGAAGATTATATGAAGAATTGATCAAGGGTTTCCCCACATTGGGGTTTGTCCTTGGTTGGTGCACATCTTATGTCCTCTTGTCTTGGCTTGTATTCTACTGTTGTTTATGTTCTATATGAATTTTACTATCATGCTAATGTGATTTCTAAACTGGACATTGATATTGGGCTAACAAGAAAATTGAAGTAAATTTCTCTTAAGCATAGAACATACCAAAAAATAACATTTCATTCTAGGAAATGATAAAAATCTTGTCTACAAACTTAATAAGCCTCTATATGGGCTAAAACAAGCCCCATGTGCATGGTATTATCGTCATGACATGTACCTTCAACAATAGGGCTTCACCAAGGGGTCTACAAATAGAAATCTATATATAAAGATGGATAAAGATAAAATTTTGATAGTTGTTGTTTGTGTTGATGACATCATATTTGGAAGCAATGAAGAATTTGTGAGTCAAATATTTGCTTCAGTTATGTAGCAATAATTTGAAATGTCCTTACTAGGTGAATTAACATACTTTCTTGGTCTTCAATTTCAACAAGCAAATAATGGTATCTTTCTCTTACAAACCAAGTACCTCAAGCACATTTTGAAGAAATATGGAATGGAAGACTGCAAGCATGTATGCACACTTATGGTAGCATGATGTAATCTTAGTTTACATGATGATTCTCCTTCAGTTAACCATCCAAAATACAGATTTATGATCGAGAGCTTACTCTACCTTACAGGCACAAGACCAAATATTATGGATGCAGTTGGGATTGTTGGACGATTTCAAGCAAATCCTAAAGAAACTCATCTCCATGCAGTCAAGAGAATATTCAAGTATTTACAAGGAACTCAAATTTTTTGTCTATGGTATGTCAAAGATGCAGATTTTGCACTTCATGCTTACACAGATGTAGATTGGGCATGTAATATTGATGATCGAAAGAGTACTATTGGAGGAGAATTTTATTTGGGACCACCTCGCTTGGTATCATGGTTCAGCAAAAAACAAAGCTCCAATTCTTTATCTACTGCTGAGGTGGAATATGTTGTTTTTGCATCTTGTTGTACTTGACTTCTATAGATGATGCAAACATTGCAAGACATTCAAATCACTTGTCCTCGTCCTATACCTATTCTGTGTGATAATACTAGTGACATAAGTATTTCTAAAAACCCTGTCATGCACTCAAAAACCAAGCATATTCCAATCAAACATCACTTTTTGAGAGAACAGGTGCTTGAACAAAAGGTCAAACTAGAATATGTTCCTTCAAAAGAAAAAGTTGCAAACATATTTACAAAGCCACTTCCACGTGATCCCTTTGAATATCTAAGATAGAAAGTAGGAGTGGTAGCTACCTCATCACTTTATTAATCATTCTAACATATCTTACATGTTCAAGGGAAGCTAAGACTCAAAATTATTACAACTTACCTTTTGTACGTAAACCCCATGAAGGATAGTCACGTATATACGCGAGTTTGGTTCTGGACAGTAGCGTATGTTTCTCTATGAAGAAGAAACAATGGGACAGACTCAAGGAGAGGTTCTAGTATACGTTAGTCAATGGTTCTTTGGCCCTCTGCTTCTGATATTCATTGGTTACAGTCTTTTTTTGCTCAAATGAAACTTAGAAGTGATATTGGCTTATGATGGTTGCTAAATAACATTATTTCTTTGATGGCTTTACTAATTGATGAAGTTGCTTTGATGACTTTACTAGTGAATATGATCAGTCATGACAGTAAACAAATGGCATATGTTCAAGGGAGAGAATTTTCTATATTTCTAATAGTGCACATTGTTGGCATTTGATTTCTTGAGCATTCTTTGTTGCATAATGATGTTCATATTGTTGCTAACAGATGCTTGTTCGGAATCATGATTTCCGTAAGACCAAAAGCCACAGGTGTTAGTCAATGATCACATTGCCAGAGATAAGGATCCACAAGAGGCGATTAGTCCATGTCGCGAAACACATGGGAAGCGTTGGTTTATCCAATGTCCAACAATCTCCCTCCAACACGAGTTGAGTGTGTATCAAACTCGTGACCTACGCTTTGATACCACTTGTTGAGAATCACGATTGTCATTATACCAAAACCCGCAGGTGTTAGTCAATGACTGCATCGCTGAAGATAAGGATCCACAAGAGGGGGTTATTCCATGTCATGAAACACATGGGGAGCATTGGTTTATCCAATGTGCAACACGATGGTCCTTGATAATTGTACTTGTCAACAACTTTATAATCCATGGCCATATGTCCAAAGTTATCACATGAAAAACAATAACCATTAAATAAACGAACATACCTGGATGATTTTCATTCTTCTTTGAAGGCGGTGTTGTAGTCTGTTGTCGTCCTTTATCCTTGATTTCTTTGGCATCAGTCTTCAGAGTTATAATGTTCTTCTTTGGTTCAATCGTCTTCTCAATCTCACTGTGCAAGATGTGGATCTTGTACCTTCATCAATTGTAGCCTTACCTGTTCTTTTTGCTAATTCTTTATCTATCATATCCATAACTTGCAAATGGTCTTTTCTTTGAGCTTGTTGATCTCATTAAGCGCTACATCAAGTTCTTCTTGCTTTTGAGCAAGACTTCTTGAGACCATCTTTTCAATTTCTCCCTTCCTTTTTTTTTTGACACCTCAACCTATAGCTTGAGAAGAGTGGTCTTCCCTACTTATATGTTGAGAGCCTATATTTGTTCCTTCTGCTCATTTTCAATCCCAAGCCTGCTTAGTTCACCTAAAGAGGTTTCCAATTACTTTTGTTTTTGTTCAACTGCGGATATTTATCTTTGATCAGATTCCTTCCTTTCAATTTTGACTTCATGCATCTGTTGTTTGAGCCTATTGATCTCTATAAATGATGTGTCGAGTTCTTGTTGCTTCTATTGGACTTCTATATTGAGGTCTCGTGTCTCTGTATTCTTGACTTCTTCCAATTGAGTTCTAAGACCACTAATCATCTCCTCAGACTCTTCATTTTCTTTGATGAGTTCTTTTGCTGTCTTCAATTCTGCTTCTAAAAGTCTTGTCTTTTCCTTTTGACTTTTGAGTTCCTTTATCACCTTGATCACTTGATTTTCAAACTATGTCTGACTCATTTCTCCAATTTCTTCATCATAATAAGAAGGATATAAATTCAATAACATCTTGACCTGATTTATTTGTTTATTAGAGATTGTGAAGATTTTCCCAAAGAGCTTTAGCTGTTGAACATTGACCAACTTTTGTTTTCACAGAATTTAGCAAAACATTCAAAATCACATTCATGGCCTTTGAATTGTACCTTTTAGCTTCGTCGGTAGATGTGTCTCCAGAAACAATTGATTCCCATACTCCATGTAACTGGAAATGTACTTCCATCATGGATTCCTATATCCAATAATTATCTGCATCAAAATCAAGGTTTGGTACACAATACTCACTTTCTTCATATTTTGTTATACCTACACCTTCCTTTGAAATCCTTGCAACCTGCTTCTTTGATTTCCCCATCTCTATGCTCTGAACATTGCCTTCCAACAGTTAAGTTGTTACTAAAGGAACCAGGGTCTGATACCAATTGTTGGAAATACTGAAGGGGGTGAATCAATATTTCCTAACAATTAGCACTTTTTAATCTTTTTTCAGTGAATTAGTTAATCTTCAGTTATTATTATTTTTCTTCTTCAGATGATCATAAACAATAATAAACAGTAGATAACACCATACAACAACACAAAAGGATAAAACATAGGACACACATATTTTTAGGTGGAAAACCCACTCCGGGTCAAAAACCACCGAACGATTCTTTAGTAATTGTCTTCTCTCTATTAAAAGAAAATTCATTACATCAATATTTAAGCTACACCAGAGGGAGTATATAACCTGTAGGATGCTACTAGACCCTAATATCCTGTTGCAACCAGAAAGACCCCCCAACGCCTTGTAGATCAAGCCACAACCTGATGAGTGCCCCAACACTTTGTTTACCAGCTGTTGTAGGAAATGATGCTTCATTGCTCTCTTAGCTTATCAACCACAATTGAATGGACGCCACAACGCCCTGTGCAAGCCACAACTTGCCCTAACACCTCCTTTCTACCCTGAAGTGTTCTCAGGCCACAACCTGAAGGTGACTCGAATCACCTTCCATAAACCACCCTTCCACCTTGACGAGCCAGAAGACCACGTTTCACAATTTTTAGACTGGACCTCCTGTACTCTGAATCAATGTAGAATATTGGTAAGAAATATCTAGAATAAATGTTGAATCTTGTTAGCCACTGATCATTGTTTCCACAAAATGATAATTGCATAATGCTACACATCAAGCTATCACTGTTCAACTGCACATCACTGTCACTGCACACTGTATATCACTGTCACTACACAATTGTTGGTTGTCACTGCATGTCAGTGCTCATGAATTAATAGTCATCAATGCACAACCATTGCCATCATCATATAAGTTTCACTTGATGTTACAACCATCTGGTACTGCTATCAAATAATGGCACAAACAAAGATGCCTCAGGTCATCCCAATGACCTGCAATCAATGCTCTCAAACTCGGTCCCTAGAGAGCTACCAACATATATGTAAGCACATTGTTTGACTGGTCATGCCTTGTTATCCATCCTTCTCTAATAGGTTGTATAATTGGAGGATGTTCCCTTCACTACATGCTACCCTGCAAGATCAGAAATATGTCATCGTACTCAAATCCCTAGAAGCCCTAGGTCATATAGGTGAATCCCTTCGTCATACTATAAATCCAAGGTTATACTAAGAAAACCTAGGTCAGGACCAACTCCCATAAATCAAGTCAAATGGTCAAGTGAAATAAGTCAACTTAGTTGGATGTCTTATCAATAGTTACGTAACATTGTATAGTCAAGATATTGCAAAGCATTTGTAAGGTCACTTAAGTGTACAATTACTATTGGTGTTAAACAAGTCTGTTCCTAATCAAGTCAAGTCCACTTCTCAAGGTCAAAGCATCATGGAGTGCTTATGACGTTGTCAATTCAAAGTGAGACGTCGCATCAAGTATGAATGTCATCATAGCACTGTAATATGGTTATTGAAAAAATCAACTCAAATGCAACATTGTCATATCATGCAAATTCAATATCATGCATATTTAATTCACAGTCAAGAATGTATGTCAGGTCACTGCTCATTTATCTCTATGTCAATTATTACATTAAGGACTACAACTATCATCACATGAACAATGTTGTTATCAAGTCAATATACAATCATTATAAGGTCATTGTTTCAAGTTAAGGTCATGTCACGGTTTTGTCATAACAATAGGACATTCCTATAGGTGATTTTCAAGGATGAATGTCATACAATATAGGCTCATGACAAGACTCTTGTCATCAATGTTGTTATCGGGAAATCTAGTGTCCACTCGGAGCTACTAGTCCCACTAAGACTGGTAGCTATCTTAGAAACAAACAAACTAAAACTACTTTTGATTTCCTTTATGAGAAGTAGATAAGACGGGAACAAAGGACATCAACCTCAGTCTTGCGTTTGGTTCCTTGCTTGGTTCCTCTCCCTTCTGGTAGATCTTCGCCGCTCCTTCTTCGTCTACCTAGCTTGAAAGAGAACTTGTGGAATCAAGGCAGCATAATACTATCAAAGAACAGAGATCTAAAATCATAAGCAATACAAGACCAGATATGTATTGACCACACAAATGCATATATCATCAAACATACAAGAATGTGGAGTCCTTTGTGTAGTGTTTGTGTCATGGTTACTCCATTTAAGGACCACACCTCCAGTTGTAATGAAAAACAACCTAATTAAATTCAAAACAAACAAATCTGTAATTGATTGATCTACTATTATTCTTATGTTAAACTCAACTTAATACACAAGAGACCAAACCTTTAACTACCTATCCAAAAGGATGACCTTGTGGCCAAGCCCTAATAGAGGTATGCACATAACACGAACGCCCAGAAAATTAAAAATAATCAGATCAGAACTTAAGAACCTTGCTCCTCCTTGTAATTATGACTCCAAAATTACTGAACTCCAAAAGACACCAAACAACCAAAACTTAACTATTGTAGAATTCGATGTCCTTAGCCTTAGTAGGTCTGAACTGTTCTTGCCTCAGATGTCCACACAATATTAGAGATAACTTCAAACTAAGCGAATATTTCAAAGATATTATGTGATGAGTCGTTAGGTGTATAGATTTGGTCTTATTTTATACTGTATATCTAGGGCTTTATAAATTATCGTTGGATGAATTTAGACATTTAAAATGTTGACTTGTTTAATAAACATTAATAATTAATTTTCCATGGGCCCTAATTAGAACAATGTTTCCCTTGTAATGAGGAGTTTTAGACTTTAGGGCTACTTAGTTTGGAAATTATTTCTATAAATTGGTAAAGGCTTCTTAAGTGAACGTTATAGGTGGTCTTTAAGAACTTTTAAGTTATTCATTGTTTTGACTTATTAATTACCATTATTAATATGTCAACTTAAGCGCTAAGCAAATCCTACGTACCCTTTTATAATGAGGAATGATGGTTAGGTAAGGAGCTTTTGATACTAATTAGTTAGATGCCCTTCCCAGGATGATTTTACATGACCAAGGAATACATATATCTAATTTTGGATGTCCACAATCAATGAAGATAATCCAAGTCACACTCCTATGGGGGTTTAGCCCACAAATTAGGGTCATCAACTTCAACTATGAATATCTCTCAAACTAGGTGTAACTACGTGGTGTTCTACATACCAACAAAAGCATATTTTCAAGGAGAATCCAATGATATGGATCGCTGATCTAAACTCAATGGTTTGACCCATCAAAAACCCTTGACAAAGGCGCAGTGCATCCTCAATCGAGGGAACCCAAACCCTAGGAGTTGGTTTTTCAACCATCCAACAATATAAATGACATCTGATGCAACATGACAATTACTAAGAAGCATTCATTAACCATTTGACATCAATGACTAGTGTTTTTAGTCAAAGTCAAACTCAATCAACTCCGTAGGTTGACATCAATGACAACACCATCCAACACACCACCTCCAAACAAATTATCCAGGTACGCACGTTCACTTGATGGTTATTGCTTTTTATGTGCTAATTACGAACATATGGCTAGGGATTGTGAAGTTTTTTATAATTATAATCATTATCTGCTAAACCCTAGAAGCAAGTTTGTAGGATCACAAGATAGGATCTGCGATGATTTTGTCTGAAGAGAATATGTGCGAGATGGGCCAAACATTGAATGTTTAAAATTCCATAACGCTCGCGATTGTAGACATCAGATGGAATCACCTATGGACAACATTGAATGCTTCAAGTGTCATAGCTATGGGCACATGGCTTGAGATTGCAGGAACAAGAAGGTCTAGAAAAGGAAACAGGTACAGGAAGACCAAGGAGATAAGAAGGTTTCAACAACAACGCATTCAGGGTTTCGTAAAAAAAAAGGTCATGAGGAATTGGTAGTTTCTTCAGATAATGACTCAAGTCAAGATGGCTCGTTAGGTGACTCACTATTTTGAACAATCTGGCTTGTTGACTTCTTGAAGTTTGTAGAGGGGGGGTCTATGCAGCAGTATATGGCACAAGTCTACGATTGACAAACAGATAGTTTAAAAAATATGGCAGTTTCATAACAGGTTCAGGGGGAGTAGAACAGTTGAAGGATTACAAGTTCACAAAGGAAAGCTTCTCTTCAGGGCACAGGTCCACAGAGATCGTCATTGGTAGACTATTACAAAAGGCTTCTCATTAGGGGGAGCACAGGCAGATAATAGATCCACATGAAGCAAGAAAATTCTTACGGGGGTAACCCTTTACCATTGATGTCAAAGGGGAGAGAAAAACTTGAGAAGGAGATTGAAATCTTGAGGAGGTGAAGCAAGAAGGTAAGGGAAGTTGTACTCATAGGAGGAGTACATGTGTTGCCATAAATGACAAAGGGGGAGATTGTTGGATGTTGTTGTCATTGATGTCAACCAATGGATTTGATTGGGCTTGACTTTGACTAAAAACACCAATCATTAAAGGCAAATGGTTAATGAGCCCTTCTTAGTAATTGTCAGATTACATCAAGATGGCAGTTATATTTATTAATTGTCATATTACATCAAGATGGCAGTTATATTGTTGGATGGTTGAAAAACCAAGTCCTAGTGTTTGGTTTCCCTGGATTGAGGATGTACCCTGACATTTTCGAGGGTTTTTGATGGGTCAAACCATTGAGTTTGGATCAGAGATCCATATCATTGTATTCTCTTTGAAAATATGTTTTTGTTGGTATGTAGAATGCAACATAGTTATGCCTGGTTTGAGAGAGATTCACAGTTGAAGTTGATGACCCCAATTTGTGGGCTAAAACCCCATACCCCATAGGAGTGTGAATTGGCTTATCTTCATTGGTTGTGGGCATCCAAAATTAGGTATATGGGCTCCTTGGTCATGTAAAATCATCCTAGGAAGGGCATCTAACTAATTAGTATCAAAAACCCCTTACCTAAGCCTCATTCCTCATCATAGAAGGGTATGTAGGCTTTGCTTAGGGCCTTAGTTGACATATTAATAATGTTAATTAATAAGTGAAAACAATTAATAACTTTGAAGATCCTAAAGACCACCTACAACGATCTCCTAAGAAGCCCTTACTAATTTACAAAAATAATTTCCAAACTAACTAGTCCTAAACTCTAAAACTCCTCATTACAAGGGCAACATTCATTCTAATTAGGGTCCATGAAAAAATAATTATTAATGTTTATTAAACAAGTCAACATTTTAAATGTCTAAATTCCTCCAATGATAATTTCTAAAGCCCTAGATATACACTATAAAATAAGACCAAATCTATACACCTAACAACTCATCACATAATATCTCTGAAATGTTTGCTTACCTTGAACTTATCTCTAACATTGTGTGGACGGTTGAGGCAAGAACAATTCAGACCTACTGAGGCTAAGGACATCAAATGCTACAAGAGTTAAGGTTTGGCTGTTTGGTGTCTTTTGGAGGTTCAGTCATTTTGGAGTCAAAATTACAAGGAGGAGCAAAGGTTCTTAAGTTCGTTCTGAGCTGATTATTTTTAATTTTCTGGGCATTTGTGTTATGTGCAGACCTCTATTAGGGCTTCGCCACAGGCTCATTCTTTTGGATAGGTAGTTGAAGGTTTAGTCTCTTTTGTATTAAGTTGAGTTTAGCACAAGAATAACAGTGGGTCAATAAATAACATATTTGTCTGTTTTGAGTTTAATTAGCTTAGTTTTCATTACAGCTAGAGGTATGGTCCTTAAATGGAGTAACCGTGACACAAACACCACACAAAAATTCTGGAATTTTAAGGTAAAACTTGTAGGCCTGCAACGTTAATTCAGAGTAGGATTTTGCATTACAAAATAGTTTTTATCTTGTGAGGATTTTGCTCATCCTTGAAGGAGTATCCATATCATTTTTGTATTGAAATTTAGTGATTCAATTGGGCATTAAGAATAGATCTTCTAGGTTTGTCTATGTTTGTTGCTTGTTCTCCTACATTTGTTATTATATGACGTTGATTCTCACTGTAAGATAGTCGCAGTAATCTCATGTTAAGTTAAATAATTTTAAGAACCAAAGGTAGTAACCCAATCATTAACTTTGAATTTTATGTTTGTGCATCTTGCTGACAAACCTCTCATTACAATTTTGAACGAAACACACATGTGACAACAACTTGTGTGACTTAACAAATGATATTGAGATTTCTTATGATTGGACAATAAACTTGATAGTGATATTGTTACACTTAGAATAAATATTCACTAATCTATGACAATATAACAATTAACCCTGACTTATTTTGACATAAATATGTACCTGAAGAAACTTGATTTGATTTTGTATGATCGATGAACTTGATTGGTAGTATACCAATTGAATATGAGATATAAGACCTTCACATAACTTATGTGACCTTGCTTTGAAAAACTGGAAGCATCCTTTGTATACTTTTTTTAGGTGACTATTGTGGTGATGTTGTTGTGATGAAAATTAATGACAAGACTCTTGTTATGAGCCTTTATTGTATGACATTCATCCTTGAAAATCACCTATAGGATTGTCCTATTGTTATAGCAAAACAGTGACATGACCTTAACTTGAAACAGTGACATAATCATAAAACAATGACCTTATAATGACTGTATATTGACTTGATAACAACAATGTTCATGTGATGATAGCTGCAGTCATTAGAGTAATAATTGACACATAGATACCAGAGCAGTGACCTGACATACATTCCTGACAGTGAATTAAATGGACATGACATTGAATTTGCATGATATTATAATGTTGTATTTGAGTTGATTTTTGCAATAACCATATTACAGTCCTATGATGACATTCATACTTGATGCAACATCTCACTTTGAATTGACGTCATAAGCACTCCATGATGCTTTGACCTTGAGAAGTTGACTTGACTTGATTAGGAGTATACTTGTTTGACACCAATAGTAATTGTTTACTTAATTGACCTTACAAATGCTTCACAATATCTTGACTATACCATGTTACGTAACTATTGATAAGACATCCGACTAAGTTGACTTATTTCACTAGACCATTTGACTTGATTTATGGGAATTGGTCTTGACCTACGGTTTCTAATATAACCATGGATTTCTAGTATGACCAAGGGTTTCACCTATATGATCTAGGGCTTCTAGGGATTTGTGTACAATGACATATTTGTGATCTTGCAGGGTAGCAAGCAATGAAGGGAACATCCTCTAGTTATAAAACCTATTGGAGAAGGATGGATAGCAGGGCTTGACCAGTCAAATAATGTGCTTACATATATGTTGGTAGCTCTCTGGGGACAAAGTTTGAGAGAACTTATTGCAGGTCATTGGGATGACTTAAGGCATCTTTGTTTGTGCCATGATTTGATAGTAGTACCAGAAAGGTTGTAGCATCAAGTACAACCTAGTACGATGATGACAATATTTGTGCATTGATCACTATTAATTCATGAGCAGTGACATGTAGTGACAACCAACAATTGTGCAATGAAAATGATATATAGTTTGCAATGATAGTGATGTGCAGTTGAATAGTGATAGCTTGACGTGTAGCATTGTGAAATGATCAATTTGTGAGAATAGTGATCAGTGGCTACCTGGATTCAACATTTATTCTACATCTTTCTTACAGTTATTCTACATTGATTTAGAGTCTAGGGGGTCTAGTCTGGAAATTGTGAAACGTGGTCTTCTAGCTTGTCAGGGTGGTAGGGTGTTGCATGGTAGGTGATTGGAGTCACCTTTAGGTTGTGGCCTGAGAATAATTCAAGGTGGCAGGGTGGTGCTATGGCAAGTTGTGGCTTGCATAGGGCATTGTGGCATCCATTCAGATATGGTTGATAAACTAATAAGGCAGCGAGGCGTCCTTTCCGACAGTAATTGGTAAACATAGTGTTTGGGCACTCATCAGGTTGTGGCCTTATCTACAGGGCGTTGTTGTGTCCTTATGGTTGCAACAGGATATTAGTGTCTAGTAGCATTCTATAGGTTGTACCCGGTGAATTAGGGGGTTGATGCCTCCCTCAGTTGTAGCTGAAATTTTGATGTAATCAATTTTATTTTAATAGAGATAAGACAATTACTAAAGGAGCGTTCGGTGGTTTTTGACCCGAAGGGGGTTTTCCATCTAAAATTTTTTATGTCTTCTATTTTTTCTTTCTGCATTCTTGTATGGTGTTGTCTACTGCTGATTATTGTTTATGATCATCTAAAGAAAAACAATAATAATAATTGAAGATTAACTAATGTTCTGAAAAAAGATTAAAAAATGTTAATTGTTAAGAAATAATGATTCACTCCCCTCTCATTATTTCCAACAATGTTCATCCTTATATGGTGAATGATGGTTACTGATGACTATCATGGTCTTGCTACCCCACTATTGAGGTCTTTGGTTTTGGTTATAAATGTCATATTTGTCTCTTGATGTAAAGTTCGTATAAAGGCCCATGATGTAAAATTGTTATATTCAGTTGTGATTGGACTATTGGAATCAAGTAAGTTATGTATGTAATCCCATTATTTTGGGCACTTGATGTAATGTTGAGTCAAATATGTAACCCCACTGTGTTGGGTAATTGATGTAAGCATGAGTCCTTGGTGATAGGAAAGGTCAGATTTGGTTGAGCCATAGCATCATGTACTTCTTTGAATATATTCTAGAAGTTTCAGCACATGCTCAGGGGAGCATGGTCAATGCTCATATTCAAAAACACCATATCTATAGTGCTAATCTCTACAAAAGAAGTGTTCATTCAACATTGGTCATCTCTTTAACCTTGATGTCCAAGGGGGAGTGAAGCTTGGTGTTTGGAGAATGTTTGGTGACTTGGGAAAGAAGCTTGGCATGTCTATAGATGTGTTTACAGGTTTTTACAAGTGGTAGTAACCAAACACCAAATTGGTTGTCATCAAGTCAAAAGGGGGAGATTGTTGGCATTATGACTAATGTGTTGTCTTTGATGGAAACCTACTTGATAAATATGTCAACATGATGGTAGCAGGATGAATATACATGCTATTACATATGTGACAAAGAGATTGGACAAAGGAATATCAATTTAGAGACAGGGGAATGATAAAGGTTAAGTGTAGGAAAATATACCTAGGTACTATGAACAAAGACTGCATACATACATGGGTATGGTGAAGAAAAGACACATATAGTTTCCGCACCATAGTATTCTCAATACCAGGGGTCTTTACCATGGTATTTGCCAACAGTAATGAGCGCAACAACAAATATTTGATCCCATCAAAGAATACTATCGACATAACTACAAGATTGGCCTAAGGTATTGGCGAAGGCCTAAGCTATATAAGGAGATGGAGATCAAAGTGCTAGGCTTGCAAGTTATGGGTTATTAATGAATAGTTTGATCTGAAACAAGGGTGCACCAAGGAGCATGAAGGAGGTTCAAATTTGATAAATATGAAAACATTGTAGCGACTAATAAACATTCTTGCTTGATCTTTTATGATTATGACTAATAATGATAAATCTATTATGGTAATGATATTCTAACATGAACATTTGACAATAAGTGTTGTGAAATACGTTTTGTGTTTGCAGCGAAGGAATGATTCAATAATTACAAATTTGTATGCAGGTTCTCTTTAGAAAGGTCGTGTACATACACGGATCTACTTTAGGGTGGTTACATACATATTCTGCAAAATTTCAGAATCGATACGCAGGTGTGAAATATTAAAAGCACATACATAGGCAGGTGTTACTTATAAAAGGCGCATACAACTTCTATGGTTTTGAAGCATGAACTATTAATGATGGTTGATCAATTTAGATACATTTGTTGTTGTTTGTCAATGATGTCTCTCTCATGATGCTCTGTGTTTGACAGTATTATTCGGGTTGAATTGATTGTGGAATGAAATGTTAACTAAGTGATGCTGATGTTGTATAATGATCTATGACCTATGATGGTTTTAGTATGTGATGCAATGATTGTTTTAGTGTGACAGTGATCCAAATTCAGGTATCAACACTTTTTAGATCTATACGAGGGTATGCTTCAAAAGAAGCGCGTACATACGCAGGTATGATTAAGTACAATAGTGTATACAATCTAGTGTATGCTTGATCAAGGTTTGTAGAGGCAGCAGTTGGTTTCTATGATGGGTAACAGTGTTTGTCTTGGTATATTGGTGAGTGGCTATGCATTAGCATGATCTATTGTGATCTAGTTTTATCTAGTTGCATTGGTTAGATTGGTTGATTTGGTTCAATATTTGAGTGGTTGATTTCAGAATAATTGAAAGTGGATCCAGTTTAAAACATTCTGAAAAGTGATCCATAAAGAGCTAAGGATAGCAGTCTTCAGTAAGGGGGTTTTAGCTCCCTTCCAGTAGGAACTGGAAAACAAGAGAAGGTTGTAGCCTTCTACAAGTAGAACACTGCGTACTAGTTAAAGTCTACACCATTACAAGATTGTAAGAAGATTAATTTATTTTTAAGACAGAGACGACAACAACAACGGTTGCCTCCCACATTAGGTTTCTACTTAAAATCTTGGTTTTCATGTGTGTTGATGTGTTTCTTAAGTGTTGATTATCTATATGCTCTCTACTACTCATAGTTTCTTCTTAATACATGTTTTAATGAAGTAATGATGCACTGGTTAAAGATTAACAAATGATGAATTATATGTAAAGCTAGTTGACTAGATATGCATAGTTTGCTTTCATCATAGTCCCATATGTACGTGGGTTCACTAAATAACAATCGTGTATAGAAAATGGAATAAGAAAAGTAAAGTTGAAGCAAGTTTTTAAAATACGATTCACACCCCCATAGTACTTTTCCCAACAGACCGTTGTCAAACGATCCCTCCAAGACCAAGTCAAACTTTCTCCTCAACTCAAGTCAAACTTGCCTTTTAGCAGCTTCCTCTTTATCTTTGACCAAGAATTTAGGCATGCAACCTTCATTGCAATTTCGACCCCTTCTACGTGCAACTTTCGGCCTCCTGCAATTATCGCACGTGATCAAACTAGGCAGATTGGAGGGATTTTCTTCTTCACTTGCCTTGGGCTTGTCTTCTTGTATTTTCAGCTTGCAAAAGAGATCCTTCACATGCTATATTCTGGCTTCCTTGAGGTCTGCGATTTGGTCTTCCTGCAACAAGTGGATGCCCTAATTTACCTCTCACATGTGAGAGATTTCAGCCCAAAAACAGATCCAAAATTTCAACTTCTTCTACTAGTTTCACCTCCTCTTCTTTGATTTTCCTTTGAACTTCTTCTTTGCCTTTATCGACCTTCTTGTTGCTTCTTGGGTGCCCTCTAAATGTGATCGACTAGCCTCTTATATATAGGCTTCCCTTCCATGCTTGTAGGCTAACCTTTCATTGTCTTTTAGGTCGACTTGTCACTTGATAATGTTGACTTGTTATTTTCACAATTGACAAGGTATTGGAGGGTCCTTTGACTCTATTTGACTCAAATAATTTTTTCTTTACAATATGTAACATGTCCAAATGGGTCTTCCATACATGACAATGACTTACTTGACTTGTAGACTCAATGACAATCCTTAGAAGCTCTCAATGGGAGGTTAACCTATAAAATAAATTTCCTTGAGCATGAAACCCATGCCTCAAGAATAACTACAAATTCAGTTTTCTCATTACATCAAATACATAAAATCATGATTACATATGCCATTATGAAGACCAAACCTAGTTACATATTTCAACAAAATCAACTAATTTTCACATACCCAATGAAGAAAAAAGTAGAGCTATCAAAGCTCAACGGAAAACAGAAATAAAAACCAAGGTCTGACATAGTTTAACAAGCCAGAAGAATATTTCGAAATCTATAATATATAACGATGAAAAAATTAAGTATGCATCAATGCAATTGGAATGCAATGCATACAACTGGTACATGTGATGGAAAAAGTCACACTATTTGATTAACAAAGATATATTCAAGAATGATTTTTCAAAAGATTCCAAAGTATCACAAATGAATACACTTTTTTTCAAAACTAACCAAATAACAACAAAAGAGAAATGTGGACTATTTCACATGTGACTATGAAACACTGGTTAGGAGAGTACTTAAGATATCAACATAATGACTAATTTAATCTTATGTGATTCAACTAAAGCCACACATCCAAAATGAATTACAAATGCATGATATTATAATGATGGAAAAGTCCAAACAAAAGGAAAAAGCTACATAAAATAAATTCAATAAACCCTCATTACTAAAATTTGACAAGGTTGGGGGTGGTAGGAGCAAGGGGTAATATTTGCCCTCATGAACAAAAAGAGATCCAATATGCATGGGGATTGAGCATTACAACCAAAAACCAAGCAAGGTATTTAGCGTTATGGTAAGGATTAGAACTAGCAGTAGCACATAAGATTCCAAAGATTATGGTATTTGGAGACTCAATGTTAGTCTTCAAAAAAATCATAACGTCAAGAAGAACATTTATTTTTCTTTCCCGACAATCATTCAAAGAATAATACTGCAAATTGATCAATTCAAGCAGATTGAATTTTACCTTGGGTATAGATCACTCAATTCATAAGAAAATTCATTGGCCAACGAGGGATCAACTCTAGCCCAAGAGACAATGGAAAAGGAAACCAACCTCACACAAGTATTTTTTTTGCAAAAAAGAAAAAATCAACAATCATCGTTGGACAAAATGTTCAAGGATAAGAATCAGTTATATAGTATTGCAACAATAATTGAGGAATTAAGGAGATTAATCTCTTTAGTGACCTAGAGAATCATCCAACGACTCCTCATTAAACTTCAAATGCATGGTTCGATGGTGGAGTCACACAAATGTCATGGTGATAGCAGATGGTGTTCTCATACAGTACTAGGAATGCATAGGTGTACACAGGCTCCAACAACATTAAATGAATTTAAGTGAAAACAGGTGAACATGGAGTCACTTCAAGTGGGCGAGATCTTAATAGTCCTCGACCTCCTCATAGTTGTCCTCCCTCTGCATTCATTCTCGAATTTTGGCTGTGAAGATCACACATATACGGAGGATGCACAATCAATGGTGCCTCGAAGGCGATTATGAGGCAAGCGTTCTATTATCATCGTTGGAATTGCACTACAAAGGATACAAACATTTCTCTGCAAGAACTGAAAAGGAATTTTCCAATTGGCATGGGAAGTCCTAGGTTTTTCTTGCGTTATGTAGCAATAATGGAAGAGGGAGGATCAATGACCCAACAACAAATGTTCATGAAGTTAAATGTGCTCTTGGATCATCTATCGACAAAGGTAGAAGGCTTATTGAGTGTGGCGGCAAGGAAGATAGGCTTCGAAGAAGAAGGCATTCAAGCAAAAATAGAAATGTTGGAGATAAAATATGTTTTGTTGTAGGGGCTATTTGAAAAATAAAATTTGGAATGCAAGACTGAACTAACGGTTATTGACATCAGATTGCTTGAGCTAGAAGACAAGTTTGGCATGGGAGAGTAGGACATCTTTGCAGAGGTAGATCTAAGCAAGGAACCTGAGCATAAAAGGGAAAAACGACCTAGGGGAAGCAACTAGAAGAATGAGGACAAGGAATCTAAACAACCAAATGAAGCTTCAGTGGAGAGAGCATTGAAACTTACTTAAACAGCTATGTTTCAAACTTCTGTAATATTATACAAATATCAGCTAATGTTAGGGTATTTTATAGATTCTACAGTAGACATATGTTACATAGAGTGGGAAAAAAATTGTTACAAGAATAGATTTATGATTTTTTGGAATGTTGTATACATTGTAATTTGTTTTGGTTAAGCATGATGAATATTGTGAGGGTATTGGACCAAAAACCATCTTTTTATAATGTAAACACCGACCTGTTTCTTCAAAATAAAAATAAAAATAAAAAAAATTGACAAGTTTTATTCATGACGAAAGGAGGAAAAATGTCATAATTGTGGATACAAGTGGATACTCAAGCATGCAACAATAAAGAATAAATTAGATCTTAAGCTACATTAGAATCAAACACATCCAATAACAACTTTGACGAAGAAAAAAAGCAGAGAAAACATTGTTGAAGATATATAAGAATTGGGCTACAAGTTATAGATGTGCATCCAATCACTTATATCGTTGTAAATTTATAGATGGGAAGGAAGTATAGGCTTCCACTAAAGAAGACATGTTAGACTTCGACAATGATAAAAATTCACTAAAGATGTCAATATCTTCAATCGTGTGCATTACATGGACTTGTAAGGGAGAAAAATCAAAGGTCCATAATGAAGTTATAAGCCAAAAAGAAGTGCAATGATCTACAATAAAGCACACCCCACATAATCCAAAAAATATCACTAATTACAATTAATCTTTATGTGCGAGTCAACTTAGTTTAAGTTATGAAACTTAATGAGCAATTGTAAGAAAGAATTTAAGAAATGTGCAGTAAGAATAGAGTGGAAAACACAAAATTGATAGAGTTCAGTGAATTTGGGCTACATCTTTGGGTCCGCTCAACTGAGAAATCGTTCCAATATTGTAATGCTAAGCATCTCATATGCTTTTTTACATCACAATGGAACTCAATTTTGCAACACAATGTTATCACCAGCTCTAGGAAGATTGTGCCACTGAAATCAACCGCTTACTCTTGATTTGTTTGAAAAGTATCTTCAACTACCTTATTTTTTCGTCCTACACATTTTGTGTCTCATAACAAAACTAATTGGCTTGCACACTTTATCCACAAATAGCTCCCTGGCACATTGGAATCCTGTAGAAATCACAAAGGATAAATCTAGTCCTTCTCCATCCTCGAGCTACTTCAAAAATGGCTTTAAAAAGCCCCACTCTACCAAGAATACACAGTGAATTATCCCTCAAAAGGGCTTGTTGATTTCCATTGGGTCACACAATGGATCTCTGGTGCAATTGTAAAGTCCTTGGTTAATGGAGAACAAGTCTTGAGTTCAAACCCCAACCTCTCCATCTATTTTGGCTTGGCTTTACTATTCAGGCTTCGACTTATCTCTGCAATAAAATGCACATTTGCAAAAAAGTTTCAACATGTGACCCTTTGGCGCACTAGAAATGTGCTTGGTTGTGCATCAATAGGTGTTCAGGTCAAGCCCTAACATAAAACCTTTGGCTTGAGATTTTAACTATATGGGATTTGGCCTTTAACTCGGAAATAAAACAAATTTTTGCACCCAAGTTTTCAAAAGCCAACTTGCTAGTCCATTGGTTAAAACACTTTATATAGTAGAGCTCTCACGATCAAATTTGGCGAACCATTGAGATTTTTCGGCACACGAAATCTTTACAACACAAAGACCATATTATGTGCATGTTATTTCAAGGTGTATGGCTTGGCATAGCATGAAGTCATTGGGATGCTTGAAAATAGGTTGCGAGTTTGATTCCCCCACCAACCGCCATTTTTATGCAACTGACCAACAATACTCTTTAAATAGCATATTGTTGCTTTGTATACCAAGTAACATTGTCGACATAGCGTTAAGTTATTTGATTTGTGGCGAGTAAGTCGAGGATTTGAAACACCCGCCTGGCCCTTCTACAGTCGATAAGGCCCTTTTTGAACAAATTCAAGTTGCCACGTGGAAGCCTCTAATTAATCCACGCAAAGACCATGTAACTCGCTCTATCAGTGAGCCATGTCATCACACATGTCATGTGTCATTTTGTGGGGTTTCCACATCATACACAGTCATCCTACCACGTCAGCCCCATGTTACCAGTGTGACATTTCCGTGCCATATGTCCTGTCTTGGAGCTGCCACTTAGCCTCGTCAACAAATCTTGCCACGTGTCACACGATAATGGGTCCACTTATTATCAGTTGTATTGCCACATTAGCATTCGTACTGCCACATATCCTCCTGTGGTGTTTCCACGTGGCACACCCTTTCCACTTTTTATTTGTTGGACCAAAAATTCATAAGGTCATAAGTTTCTCATATGACATCTTCTTGACTTCATTCAAGCATCGTTGCAAAGCTCTTGAGTTCTTCGACATAGAGACAATTTCATCATAGTTTGAGAACATCTGTTTTTCTTGGTTTTATAGATCCTCCTAGATCACCACATCATCTAAATAACAAGGGTAAAAAGTTACGATGATGCATACATTGTGGTGGATATTCCACTAGACAATTCCTCACAACAGTTTTGATAAAATATATTTAAAAAGCTATAATCTACACTATTACAGTTTTATTTCTCTTTAGATTTATAAATTTGTGCATTATTGTTAGTAGCATATGCATGTGAATTAAAATTATGCATAAAATAGAGAACAATGAAATAAAAGCTTGCACACACCTTTGACACAAGATATGACTTCTGAAACCCTTTTAGGAGAAAAACCCAACTGCAAGGTGAGGTCCCTCTGCTCTCTTTCTCTAAATAGAAAATGGCAATGAGCACAAATAAATATGGTTTGTGGCTTGTGGGCTACAACAGTGCACAAATCATCTTTGTGTGTTATATCTCTTATCTCTCTTAGCTATTTTGCTCAGTTATGGAACAAATACACTTGAATGAATGGAACCCATTATCCTCCTAGTGGCCCGTTATAACACAACCTGATAGCCTCCTAGTGGTTATGTTTGCCTACCTCAACTCTTAACATCACATGGCTAGCCCCTTTCTCATGAATAATGGCAGGTAACATGGCATCCTCTCGAATTATGGTGGTGAAAATAGGAAGGTCAACTTGTGAGTGGTATAACATTCGCATATGAGCTTTGGTTGACGTGATTCTTGCATCATTGGAAAGGTCTCTATGTGTAGAATAGGGAAAAAGGTGAAGTGATCAAGTAGCAAATTTCTACCCCAAAAAATGACATTGCCACAAAACGCTCTCGAAAGGTTTCAAGCCCCAATTTGCCAAACTGGGTCCTACTAGTAAAAATGGTCTTGAGAGTTGATTCCTCCACGTTTTCCACTCTTGAAGCATCAAGATGAATGAAAAATAGCATAACGATCCAATCTAGATCATACCTCCCCATTTTGGGAGGATTTTGGTCCCCAAAAGCTTCTACTGAATGAGGTCAGGAAATTTTTCCTACACCTTCTCCCAGGTGTACCATTTAGTTTTTCTGGAATTTGTCCTCTGAGCCCAATTTGCCAAAGGTCAAGCTACCCTCGTCTTGTAGCTACGGACCTCTTTTGCAAAAATATATCTTTCGTAAACTTTTCCTAAGCATCCGGTGCCAAATCCTCAATAGAAGGTAAGACATGTTCCTCTTCCTGATCTATCGTGGAGGTTTCATAGAGTTTCAGATTCTCTACATTTACAATTGAGTAAATGCACATATATGGTGGTAAACAAAGTTGATAGGCATTATCACCCACCTTTTCTAGTATCTCAAAGCGACCATATTGCAGAACCTTGATCTTCGTAACAAGCCCTTGTAGCCTCTCTTTGTTCAACTGTAGCCATACTCTATCTCCCATCACGAATGATTTCTCTATCCTATGTTGATAAGATCTGGCCTTATATTTCTCTTGTGACTTTTGCAATATCTCTTGTACCAGTATATGGATCTGCCCAATCTTCTCTATAATCTTTTCAGCCCTCAAGGTGTCTTTTGTAAGATATTCCCTCACATCTCTTTGTTGCCCATATGCAATGTCCAAAGGTGAAGGTAAAAAATATCCAAAACAAGTTTCAAATGGGGACTTTCTTGTAGAAGCGTGGACTGCTCTATTATAAGAATGTTGTATATATACCAAATTTTCATCCTAGGTCTTTAGGTGCTTCTGGTTGTATCCCCTTGGAAGTTGCACCAAAGTCTTGTTGATGATTGTTGCTTGCCCATTTGTCTATGGATGGAATGTTATAGATCTATTCCACTTTATGTCCATCTTCTCCCACAATGTAGTCTAAAATGCATTGAGAAATCTTGTGTCCCTATCTGAAACAATGCTCCTCGGTATCCCAAAGTGCATCGAGAATTGTCCAAAGAACAAGTTTGTTTCTTCTTTCCCACTCATAGTCTATTTATAGGGCATCAAAACACACATCTTGCAGACCCTGTTAACCACCAAGAATAGGTAGTCGTGTCCCTTCATGTTTATTAGTAAAACTCCCACAAAGTCCATGGAAATGTTTCCCCAAGGATAAGTAGGTACAAGCAAGGGATGATATAGACCTTGTTTTATGTTGCTAGGCTTGTTGGTACAACAAAGCATTTATCATCTTATGAACCTAGCTACCTTCTCTTGCATCTTGGGCCAATACATATACCTCTACAAATTGGCCATGATCTTCCCTATACCAAAGTGCTTTGCAACCTTAGGGGTGTGAGCCTCTCTAATCAATTCCAATCGCTCACCTTTAGGAATACATAGCTTATCCATCATGTAGAGTAACCCATCTTTGAGATGGTAGTCAATGGTGTTGTCACCATCGTGCACATGACTTTGACTCTGCAACTGCTTATACACCTTCTTGAAGTCCTTATCCTCTAAATATGCCCCTCTGTATGTATCATGGGTGAATGGCTCCATGTTCTTCAAAGTTCCCAAAGCTATGATCTTTAGTATGGGTGGCCTTGAAAGCTTGTCAGCGAACTTATTTATGCTACCCTTCTTATACTTAATCATTAATTGAAACTATTGTAAAAACCCCATCCACTTGTAATGCTTAGTATGTTGTAGTTTATTTTGGGCTTGCATGTATTATAGTGGTTAGTTATATGCGTGGATTATTATCTCCTTTCCCATCAGATAGCGCTTCCACTTCTTCACAACTTGCACTAGGGCATAGAGCTCCTTGTCATAAATAGGCTAGTTAAGAACTATCATCAATGTTGCAATAGTTGTTGGGATCATTGCACTGGTGTGTTGTGGTTTTCGTCTTTTTATATTCTCTCCCATTTTACTTCTTCCCCTTCTTAGAAGTGTCATATTGTTATGAAACCAGCTCAAGAAAAGATATAAGAGATAGATCAACGCCTTAGAATTCAGCCTCTTCGAGGGGGCAACCTCCTTTACATTACATAAATGAACAATTCTTGGATGATTCAAATGACAAAACCTCCTTTCTATATATAGGAGTCTAAGGAGTCACAATATAAACCAGCCGACCTAACAATAATATATAAAGCCACAAAAATAACAATAGAGGGATTCTATGGGGCACAATAATAACAAT
>APFE030179008.1:66553-117993 GCA_000404065.3 Pinus taeda
ACAATCTATGTAGAATAATTTCTTCTCAGCACACTTATGACCTTTAGTGTATTTGCTATCACAACTGTAACAAAGCCCTTTTGCTCTTTTTTCTTCCAATTTTTGTGGTGTCAACGTTATAGGTTGTGGAAGACTAGGGGCAACAACACTTCCGTCTTTATAGTTGTGAGTGGTATGCTTCCTAGTTACCATAATTTTGCTTTCCATTTTTCTTGCTAACCTGAATGCCTTCTCTAATGAATCAGGTTCCCAAAGGCGACTATAATGTTGCATATTATCCTTTAAAGACCCTATGAACACATCAATCCTATGCTCCTCTAGCATATCTTTTACCCTTATGTTCAATTTTTGGAACTCCTCAATGTGCTCCATTATTGAATCCTTTTGTTTGAGACTTATCAATTGGCTAAAAAAAATGTTACTTTTTGTATCCTCATAATGTGCTATCAATTCTTCCGTAAAAATTGCCCAAGTGATAAATTGTTTATGAGACCAAAGTCATTGATACCATACAGACTGATTTGGTTCCAAATATAAAGTTTCCATACGTACCTTTTGTGTGTTTTGCACATTATTGAGATCGAAAAATTGCTCCATCTGTAATATCCATGTTGCGGGATCCTTGCCATCAAACTTCCTCATATCGATTTTTGGAATATGATGGTTCTTCGATCCCACATTAGAGTCTATGGAATCATGATTAACATTTCTTTTGTTCTCATCATGAGTTTTCTTTACTACCCTTTCACCCTTAGTGACCATTTCTTGTGGCAACTTATTCATATTTATCTTCAACTCGTCCATGTCTGTCTTCAAATCGTCCATGTTTGTCTTCAAATATGTCTTCAAATCGTCCATGTCTATCTTCAAATTTGTCTTCCAATCGTCCATCTTAGCTTCCACGCCCTTTATCTTAGATTCCATGCCATTTATCTTAGCTTCTGTTAGCTTTTGTGAGGCTGACATTGTTTGCACTTGGTCTTGTAATTTTGATATATCATGTAGCATTTCTTTCTCTTCTTCATGAGTCATGCTAGAGCCCCAACACATATTGCTCCTTCTACTCCAATCCACTTGATTATGCTTTCTTTAGGCCTATGTTCTCCAAGTATTGTGCTTGTACACAAGCCTTGTCCACCAATTTGGGCTTGAACAACATCACTTGCTCCCACAAATGGTAGTGTTCTTGAGGAGTACATCTGGATTCTTTGGGGAGATACCTAGCATTATGGCCATCTTTTTGAACTCTGTGGTGTACTCTTGAAGTAGAGCCACCAGATCCACTGGTCCTTTATGTACCTAATAGGGTAAAACTTTGACTTAACAAGGGTTTTGAAGTCCTCCCACTTAGTCACTGGAGGCTCTCCCTCCAACCTTAGGGTCTTCGTGTGGATTTCCCACCAAGTTAGGGCACGACCCTTCAATTTTCGTCACACAGATGAAATCTTATGTTCATCCTCAATTTCATGGACATTTAAATACACCGCCAATTGCTGCAACCAGTGATTTAGCTTCAGAGTATCGATCTCACCATGATACGGCCTGATAACGACCTTTGCTTACATTTTGAACAAGGGTTGTGATTGATTCATGACATTCAGATTGGGTTGATCCTTTCTAAGTTCTTTCTTCGATTGGTTCTTTGTTTCTCCTTGATCTTCTTTTTCATTTTTCCTCTGTATTAGAACCGCCATCTTCTCTAAATATCCCAAGCTTATTGCTTAAGAACGCCATGAGGAGATTTACATTATGATTTATCTCTGAGACTTGTTCCTGCCGTGAAAACCTCTCCTCTGCAAAATCGCGAGGGTTATTCACAGATTTGTTGCCCATGATTAGGGTTTTACAACATTTGGCCCAACCAATCTAGATCCCCTGCAGATATCCACAATATACCCAACAAAACCTCCTCTGATACCAATATGATCCATAAATTGTTGTGGTTATTCCACTGGACAATTTGTCACAACAAATCTAATAAAATATATTTAAAAATCCATAATATACACTATTACAGTTATACTTCTCTTTAGATTTATAGATTTGTAGATTATTGTTAATAACACATGCATGCAAATTAAAATTATGCTAAAAATACAGAACAATGAAATAAAAGCTCGCACACACATTTGACACAAGATATGACTTGGGAATCCCTTTCAGGAGAAAAGCCCGCCTAGAAGGTGAGGTCTCTTTCTCTAAATAGAAAATGTCTGTTAGTACAAAGAAGTATGGTTTGTGGCACGTGGTCTACTACATTGCATAAATCATGTTTGTGTGCTTTATCTCTTATCCCTCTCGGTTATTTTTCTCAGCTATGGAACAAATGCGCTTGAAAGAATGAAACCCCTTTTTCTCCTTTTTCATGAATAATGGGGGTTGACGTGGCATTCTCTCGAATTATGGTGGTGGAAACAAGAAGGTAAACATCTGAGTGTCATAACTTTCGCATACAAACTCTGATTGACATGATTATTATGTTGTTGGAAAGGTCTCTATGTGTACATTAGGGAAAAAAGGTGTGGCGCTAAAGCGACAAAGTTTTACCCCCAGAAAGCGTCATTTGATGCCTCAAAACGCTCTTGGAAGGTTTCATACCCCAATTTGGCAAACTAAGTCTCGTCAATAAAAATGGTCTTGAGAGTTGATTCCTCTACTTTTTTCCACTCCGGAAACATCAAAATGGATGAAAAACAATATAATGATCCAATCTAGATCATAGGAATTCAAGTTGAACAACCCATGATATCACTTGCAACAATTATAGGAAAAAAGGAACAAAGGACATTAAAACTCAATGGAAACTAGAGAGTAAAAATATCACTATCTTCATTAACGTTAGAAGTACACACAATTTCATGGATATCAATCTTGCAAACCAATTAAACCTTTTTGTATACCATGTGAAGGATATCATTGTTAAGGTCATTGAACATCAACAAGTCATGAGAATAGGAACGTGTCAATAAAGTCCATGTACAAATGCAAAGCATGGAACTACAAAATATATGTTATGCACTACCACTCAATGGGATGGAAATGGTCTTACGATTCAAATGGTTAAAACTTGATACAACTAAGCACCTATGCCACAAACCTCTAAGAACAACTTATGGAATTTAAATGGCAAGAGAAAAACTACAAATCATATAAGTCAAAATGCCTACATTAGCCACTAAAAGGACTCACAAATCTTACAAATATTTAGTAAGCCAACTGGAATCAAGATGACTCTCCACAATGCAAGAAGAAAACACCCATTATTGCTTTCAGGACAAAGCATTTCTAAAAGGGGAGGCAATGCTAAATAAAATCTATTGAAATAAATGACTTAATTAATAACATGCCGTGAAAAGTTACCAAAGTGCCTTTGTAGGATTGGTTGTACGATACCCTCTCATTCTAAAAAGTATATCTCACTCACACACACAAGTATTTTATCTTCTCATAAATCTAAACAAATCAAAATGTGGGGTAATCACTCCAACCAACAACATCATTGTACCCATCAATAATATTGCTTCACAATAGCATGCACATAGTTCCATTAATCCAAACTCTTTCTCAACACAACACCATTGCTTCTCAAACCATCTAGCAAGTTCCCTTCTCAAATATAGTTTATATACCTACATCACTAATCTTATATATAGATATTAGGTTTCTTGCAAGCTCTGGAATGTGCAAAACCCCTAGGAGAGTTCTAATCCTTCCATCTTCTAGTTATAGCTTAACCCTTCCACATCTTATGATTTTGGTTATCAAGTCAACCCCTCCTGATAAGTTCTTCCATTTTGTGGAAGGAGCTTCATCAAATTCCTTTGTTTTATCAACCTTTTAAAATCCATAATCCTTCTTATAATGCCAAATTTATTGTATTTCCATCATTTCCTTAATGATTGCCTTGGAGATTTAAATTACTGCAAGATTATATCTACGCCCCAAAAATTTATTTTATTTCTATATGTAGACTAGCCTTCAATAGATAAGGCATATTTGGTCTGAGTATCAATGATTTTTTGCCTTATTTCTTCCAATAATAAGGATGCAACTAGGACATCAAACTTTAATGTAGTTGCATTACTCCCAAAGCTACAACCAAACTAACCAATAAATCTACCAAAGAACACAACATATTAATGTGCTTATCTTCATCAAATATTTAATATCAACAAACAACAATCAACTTACCATATCAATGAAGGGATCAAGATCTCTCATGGAGTCACTGACATTCATCCTTAGGAGGAATAACATCTTTCAAAGGAAAAGTTTGTTTACTAGTGATTTACACTAATGCAAAGTCCCTAACTTCTCCCTTTATCCATTGGTTGTGGTTTCTTCCAAGATACTAAATCTAAAAGGCATACACATATCAAATTATTTGCCTATCTATCCAACTTCATCTAGTTTATTGTCACCATACCCATAGGTGCTATATGAAGATCCACAACGATCCACTATTCTTTATCTACAAGAAGTTCTCCATCTTAAGCTTCCATAACTCAAAGCTCTAACCATTAAATTTCTCTATCTTGATTCTAGAACTGCTCACTATTCTCTTTCACACGAGATTGTTAGCACAAGGCTCTTAGTAAAACTAGGTTTATTATGGGACCAAAATAAACTTTCTATCAAGAACAAGTTAAATCCTTAGAAACAAAGGCATCACCAAAAAGCCAATAACTTTTAGATGCCCACTATAAGTTTTAAACCTTTGCAAGCAAAGCAATGCATAAAAATTATTAAGAAAAAACTTATAGAGCAACAATGGTTCACATACAATTCTCAAAGTTTTACCCTAGAAACCCCTAATCAAGAAAAACCAACAAAACTAGACACATTTTCTTCTCTTTATTAAATTCACTTTTCATAATATATTATTTAGGAATTTTATAGCAACCAAAACCATAATTTGCTAATTTGGATTAGACTACAATCCTAATCCATTATTCCAAATTAATTTATAACCCTAATTTGCTAATTTGGATTAGACTACAATCCTAATCCATTATTCCAAATTAATTTATAACCCTAATTTGCTAATCCAAATTAGATTACAACGCGAATATAATCCGTTAACTAGGATTAGATTATAATGGGTCAAAAATTATTGCCCAAAAAAATACAAAACAACCCCCAAAAGCCCCAAACCCTAGTTAGCACTGGTGGATGAGTGCACAGTCTACATGCTACAACTAACATCTTGTGCATGAAAGCGCAATCTACATACAAAGAATATAACACATCTCCAATAATTTTAACCTTCTTTCCTACATTTAAGAAATTCTTAGTTAGCTTGAGTTAATTTAGTTTTAAGACTAAAGGCCTAAGGGGTTGTGGTTGGGGAGTTATAGCCTAAAAAAATTCACCATAATAATAATATTATACAATAAAGTTGTGTATGTGTCGTCTTGAATGATCATAAGCTTTAATGATCAATGAATTATATCTGATAAGTAGGCATCAACACTACTTCCCAAGGGATCATCCCTCCTAGTACTACTCTAGAGTCTCTAAATGTAAAGTTCCATATGAGCACCAATTGCATATCCGGTGGTAGGCACTACTTCCCAAAAGATAACCCCTCGTAATAATACTACTATTAAGCAATTAAATGTAAAGTTCCATATGAGCAACCAATTGCATATCCAGTGGTAGGCACTACTTCCCAAAAGATCACCCCTTGCAATAATACTACTATAAAGCAATTAAATGTAAAGTTCCAAACTACCAACTGGTTGCCTCTAAAGAATTGTAAATTATAGGCATGGGCTTTGGCTAATTGATAGGATTGTTAATGACAAGCGCAAAGGTCTAATACAAAACTCGATTTATCATTTTCTTAAATTAGTGTATATAAAATCATTGCTTGGCTCTGACAATAATTCATAGAGTTTACAAACATTTAATGAATTTCCTTGGTGGATATTTTATCCTTGCATCAAAGTTTATTGAAACGAGCCCTCATTATATGACTAGAAGCATGTCCATAGTGATTTGGTAAGATTCTTCAAATAGTTTAGTTACATTTGGGCTAAAGAAATCAACATAATACAAACATAAAGTCAAAAAGGGCAAGAAATTAGTATGAAACCATGCAAGTTAGTGCCTAAGTTAACAAATGAATCAGATCATACATGTGTGACGGTTTAGGAATTCTTGTAAAATTACAATTTCTTCTGTGCATTCACAAACTACTTCTAGGAAGAGATCTTTCCTGAATAGCAAGATCAGAATACATGTCCGATATGGCTTTTGCAAAATAAGCCTTCGCTTGTGGCCTTTTAATCTGCAAAATAAGAAGGTAATTCTTAGAATATAATTATTTAAGAGAGTAAGCATAGATGGGATAGAATATAAATATTTCATAAAACTGTGCGCAAGACCAGCTAGCCTATGGAACAGGACACATACAAAGCCATCATTCTACTTAGGAAACAAAATAAGCAAAAGAAAGTAGCAGAAGAGAATAATTTAGTTCCTCCTTTTGATCCCTTTCATTTCCTATGCATATTCAATGCTGCTGCAAAAGTAATTTGGTTTCCAAGGAATATATTGAAAAACTTTATACAATACCTTAAATGTTGGAGTAAGTAGTCCATTCTCCAAGCTGAAAGGCTCTGCAACCAATGTCACTGCTTTTGCAAATTCAAAGCCTCTTAGCTGCACATTCACAATTAGAACGATTACACGTTTCTGAATAAATCTAAATCCTAAAACCCTATTTATTATTAGAACACAAAATTGCTTTCAGAATATGAAAAGCACACCTGGGCCTCACGTCCAACAGCATCCATGTCTGCTAATACGGCTTCTTTTGCTCTTGGGTCAGAGCATAGTTGACTCAAATCTTCAACCTGCTTTGACAAATAAAAGGAGAAAATAATATTAAAGGACAATAATGTTGCATACTCAGTAGCCCAAAAATTCTGAAAGAATATTCCCAGTTGTTAAGTTGAGAGTCTAAGAAAAGATCTGTGCCAAGTACCTGGATGCCTTCAGACATGGCCCATGCTTTTAAAACATCAGGCTCTACCGCAACAACAGCCACTAAACTTGAGTTCAAGCTATCACCTGTCATGGTAAGAGCTACTTACTAAACACAGGAATTCAAGCGATTATAACAGTTTTAAACATTTATTGACAGGTCTACCGAAGATATGCGGTTCCTTTACCATAGATGAAGCATTGTCCAATAAATTTGCATGTTGCATAAACATTTTCAATTTTTTCAGGAGCAATATACTCCCCTTGTGCCAGCTTAAATATATTTTTCTTCCTGCAATGAAAAACACCATTAGACATCTCAGACACATTCTTCATCAAACATAAGTTTCAACTATCGCCTCCATAGAACTCCTTATGATCAGATGACAGAATATGTCTAGTCAAATATAGAAACCAAATGAAATTTCAGTCATTGGGCTAAAAAAATACTCGTATTGTTCTTGCAGTAAGAACACACACCAGAAGAGCAATCCAATGCTATACAAAAGAAACATATAGAAACTCTCACGGATATAAATATCCAACGGGAAGGAAGAACAATTTAAAGAGTAATTACATCCTGACCTTTTAAAACATTATCATATATTATCTGGTAAAATCTACGCAAAAGTTGAGGAGCGAAACAAATTGTAATAATTTATTTTCTAGGGAAATGATCAAGTGACATGGGCCTCTGCAAAAGAACAATATAACTTAAAGACATTCCGTGGGCTGGCATGTCTCAAGCTGCCCAAAGTAGCAGAAAAACATCACATAAACCTTCACTTGAGGGATTGCCACTAATAAAATGTAATTAACAGAAGCAAAATGCATAGGACATCATTGAGATTTACTACAGCCAGTTACACAACTTCAACCAAGCATGTCTTCATTTCAGAGAAATGTCCAACAAAAAGTTACAAATTCTGCCAAATATGGATGCAAAATAGCAATACAAATTCTACACGACAAACTTGAATATCTTAGCATGGACTAGAAATATCTCTATGATTCAGAGTCTTCTATCTCAAATACTTACAAAAATACTTGATATCGAGTCTCACTTATATTTAATTTACTCTCACCATCTGAGTAAAAGTTTGACTATTAAAAGACTTGTGGGTTTGACAGCTTCCGTCTTACCTTGATACCATTTTATCCTGTCTTTATTACTTTGTATTAATTCTCCTTTATGACAAGTTGCAGGTACATTCCCCAATCTGCATTAATAATTAAGGGAAACTACTTGACAATAGATACTTTAATCAAATCATTGCAGCTTTCACCATCCAACCTCCCAAGAATCCTTATCCTCATGCAGACTACTTATTAATCACTTATAACTCCAGAACATGACACACATCCAAAGTGTATTACTACCACCATTAGAACCTTAGAGAATTAACCTGTTAGATATCCATCCATTGAGTGATTCCTAGGAATTTTCAGCACTTTCTCGCAACTTAGATTTCAACCCTACTTAGGGTTTCTTGGATCTGTTTCTCAATGAACTTTCTACCTTAGGGCTGTCTTACCACAAAATCTAGCATGCTTAGTGCAAAGCCTCACTAGGAAACCTACGTCTTACGGCAACAAGAGATCAACCACCTATCACCTCAATGGCTTTTCTCCAACTGTTTCCTGGTGGAGATTATCCCCACAAGAGAGGCTTCTTGACAAAGATCATCAACAAGAAATTCCACTGGGTGCTCAATGGTGATATCAGTGTTAGTTTTGTAGCATTGGAGGTGTTCTAGTCTCGGGACTTTTTGGAGAGGCTAAAACACAGGAGTTCTCAATAACGCAGAAATTGTTTTTGAAAATTCCACCTAGAAGTGTCTCAATTAGATTATTAGCCTATTTTTTATTATTTCCTATTTCCTAAGTCTAAACTTAGGGAAAGTGGTTAATTAGTCATAATTAATAGAGAAAGGTGAGAATCATCTAGAAACTCACTCGGATCAATCCAGAAATCATCTCAGCCATCTATTATGTTTTAATCTTGGTTGTTGGAGTCCCATTTGGAGATTATAAGAGGAGCTCAATGGGTAGATGGAGAATACCCCAGTCTAGACACTCAGTGATCTGGGCAGATCGATTTTCTAGGAGTCGAGTGATTCAGCAGTAAGATTCGATCCAGAGATCGAGTAGCAGGTGGGCAGAGGAATGAGGCAGTATTCCGATGGAGGTTTCCAGTGTTGGAACAGTCGATTCAATAGCTAGTGGTCAAGATCTTGATTAGGAAGACAAGTGAATTAGTTCTAGATCCAGAGAGAACCAAAATTGTAGATTTCAAGAGGTTTCAGAGGCACAACGCAAAGGCTAATGCAGAATTAAGTGTAAATTGATGAGGTGTCATGTCCCTTCCTAAATTATTTTGGAACAAGATTAATTTTTGTATTATGGGGCCAATTTTGGAGCTAGTGGACCCCATTCGATTTTATTAGGAGATTAGACTTAGGAAAAGTTATTTATGTTGTGTTTGAGTTACACATGGGGGCCAGCCTCACTAGGGAAATACACACTCCCTAGTTCGATTTGCATGGAGGCAGTTAAGTTTTGCACGGAGATGGTTAAGTGAGCGCCCACAATGGAGGAAAAATTGGAGGGAAAAGTGCTCCACGAAATCTATATAAGGAAGGCAACTCTCCTCATCTCATTCATCTTTTTGGTATATCGATTTCTCTTTGGTTGCTTGAGCTGCTTAGCCAAGTCACTCGTTGTTTAGCACGAGTTCTTCAAGCGAAGAGCTCACCTTTTCTTCAAGGGACTTCAAGTGCCACCCTAGGAAGGTTTTCTTCATTTCTTCAAGAGGAGGATCACATTGTGACTTCCAACGGTGACATTCACTTCCATTTGGTGCGTATTACTGGAGGACATAGTGAAGAGGAGGCTGAGTTTGTTTGTGGTGTCTTGTAGTGGAGTTTGGGTGTGAGATTTTCCAGTGAGGAGGCAAGGGAGGATTGTTGGCATTTGGGAGAGTTTGGGAGCTAGTTGAGCTTATTTCTTTGCAGTGTGACTTTCGCTCTACCTGGGCCAGCATAGAGGTAGCACTTGGAGCTTATGTGGCGAGTAGAGTATCAGTCCTTGAGGCTGAGCTTTGCCGTGGAGGTTAGAGGAAATACTTGGAGTGGCGTTTGCTTCCCTTTCAGAGCTTAGAGGAGGATTTTGTGGCCATTCCTTGCAGGCTGTATTCTTGGAGCAGTTTAGAGGGCGTAGGCTATAGAGGAGGTTGAATTTGGGAGGTTGGATTCAGGCCAAACACTTTTTGGGTTTTTGTGGGTTTTGGCCAAGGAGCTTGGGATTGAAGTTTCATCATTTTTTGAGCACTAGAGACGGGGTTTCTTGCATTTCCTTTCTAGCCAGCAGTGTAGTTGCTGGGAGACCGTGCAAAGCATTAGAGGAGCAGTCATTTTCCAGCATTGAGATTATCGTTTGACACTTGGGTTCTGTCAAACTTGCCCTTTAGGCAAGCCCATGTGCATTTTCCATACTATTGTACTTGCTCCATTCCATTAATAAATGGCTTAGCTAGTTCTCATTTTTAATGAGTATTGGGTATTTGTTGATCGTTTTATTTTCCCGTGTATAAATTGCATTTTCTTTTGCATATCACTACTTGTTTAAGTTTGGAACATTACATGAGGGGCCGGTTTCGGGAGCTGAAATCAGTTGTGGGGTGCAGAAAAATTCTCCCAATAATTTTTCCAGTGATTCTCTCAGATTGGATTGCCAGTTTGGCATCCAAATTATTATACTCAAATTTGCTACTAAAGAATAATAATAAAACCCTCATCTATTGCACTGATTTTCCAACATTGGGATTTTCCAACGACAATTGTCCAAAAATAAAAGTGTTAAAAATCTTGTGTGTGTGTTAGAATTTCTCAGTTTCCAGTATTTTACTTTCCACATAATTTTTATAGTGAAAATTGCAGTAGTGATTTTATTCATTGTTTGTCGTAGCAAATAAACTACATAATCAAATTTACAGTTAGGCAAATAATTTCCAGTTGTTGCAATAGTTTAAATTTTTCACATGGTATCAAAGCATGATTGTTCAATCGAGAAGCTCAGAAGCAGAAGAAGAAAATTTCATTGTTCAGAGGGAACAAAAGGCCAAAATTTTCTGGTGTTGTGCAATACCTAGCAAGGTAGTACAAATTGTTGGGCAAGGATACGATTTTCAGTTGTAGGGAATTCGATTTCCCAGTATAGTGATTCCAACAGGCAGAGGGAGCAACTGCAGCTCAAATTTTCACTAAGAAGAATCTTTGGTTTGGGCACAGAGGGTTTTACCGTAGTTTGCCAGAGCAATTCAATGATGGGAGGAAGAGAAATAACACAAATATTTCTTCAATAAATTCTCCAGTATGACCATGGACCGATTTAACATTCAAGGGGCTTCAGAGCTATCTTCCAGATCAAAGGACGGATTTGCTTGCTTATCACGCTCGGCTTCACAGAATGTCTGGTATATAGACCGTGGAACGTCAGCTCACATGACAGGGGTTAGAGAATATTTCTCCAGCTACAAGGAGTCGATGGACTTCCAAATTACAATGGGAAACAAAATGAAGTGTAATCCAGTAGGGAGAGGTACCATCGATTTTCAGAGGGAGACAGAAGCAGGTACCAGTGCCACAAATGTATTGCATGTGCTAGGATTGGGTATGAACTTGATTTCAATATCCCAGTTACAAGGTGAGGGATGGGTATGAACCTAATTTCAGTATCCCAGTTACAAAATAAGGGATATGATATCCACTTCATAGGGAAGAAGGTGCTTTTCAAACACTCGAGCTGGAAGAAGGTGAGACAGATAGGAGTTTGAAGCAACAGCCTGTACAAGTTGCAGCTCGACTCTCCAATGGCACTAATAGGAAATGATAATAGCAGTGGGAAGGATCTGAATGAGCGATGGCATAGTAGAATGGGACATTTACACCATGGAGCACTCAAGATGCTTAGGGAGATAGTAACAGGGGTTCCAGAACTTCGCATAAAACACAATGATGTGTGTAGAGGGTGCGTGCTTGGAAAATATGCTAAGGCATCATTCCCAAGAAGTGACAATAGAGTAGATGGTGTGTTAGGACTTATATACTTAGACATTTGTGGCCCGATGTCCACTAGAGCTCTCAGTGCGGCCGAATACTTTGTCACCTTTATTGATGACCATTCCAGGAAACTCTAGATCTACTTCTTGAAGACCAAGGATGAGGTCTTTGATCGTTTCAAGGAGTTTAAGATTCTCATGGAGAATGCGACAGGGAAGAAGATCAAGGTGCTTTTCTCAGATAATGGTGGGAAGTATATCGATAAAGACTTCACAATTTTTTGTGTGAAGCAAGACATCAAAAGAGAGTGGACAACTCCATACAATCCACAGCAGAATGGGTGGCAGAGCGAAAAAACAAAAGTATAGTTGGGGCTACAAAAGCAATTTCGTATGACCAGGATTTGCCCAGGTTTCTATGGGCAAAGGCATGTAACACAGCAGTGTATATTCAAAACATGACTCCTCATATAGCATTGGGGAAGAAAACACCAGAAGGAGTCTTCACAGGGAAGAAGCCAAAAGTTAGCACTTCAAGACCTTTGGTAGCATTGCTTATTGCCATTTGCCAAAGGAGAAGCACACCAAGTTGGATCAGACTGCAGAGAAGGGGTTCCTTGTTGGGTATAGCGAAACCTCCAATACATACAAGATCTACATTCCTAGCAGTAGGAAGATTGTAGTGAGACAGGACATAAAGTTCATGCAAGATCGAGCTTTCAAGAGATCTTGTGAGATGCTTGCAGGTGATTAGAATTAGCCAGCTAAAGCTCCATTGTTCCAGCAGCATGGGCAGCTAGCGGGACCACCAGTGGGAATGTCACAGGGATCCAGTACAGTGACTAGTACTAGCATTTCCTCAAGTGCAAGGGATCTTGTAAGATCTCAGCAGACATAAGATGAGGAGGAGTTGGTTCAACATCCCACCATTATTGGTCAAACCAGCAGAGAAGTTCGTCAGACATTGAGAGATGCATAGGAGTTTGTTGGAGCTCTTGGAACGAACAACAGAGGGCGCAGAAAGCCTGACAAGTACCAAGCATTGGCAGCTCAGGTTGCAGAACCTTCCAGTTTTCAGGAAGTCGCACAACATCAGGTGTGGGTGGATGCCATGATAAAGGAATATAGCTCTATCATGACAAACAATGTTTGGGAGGTAGCGTTGAGGCCGGAGGACAGGTCAGTTGTAGGTTCTCGAAGGATCTACAAGCTCAAGTATGTTGTAGATGGCAGCATGGAGAAACACAAGGTCATGTTCGTAGCAAAGGGGTATGTATAGAAAGAAGGGATAGATTATGAGGAGACCTTCGCCCCAGTTGCCAGATACACCTCCATTCGGTCAGTTATATCGCTAGCAGCTCAGATGGGGCGGCAGATTCACCAAATGGACATCAAGACTGCATTCTTGAATGGGGTGATAGAGGAAGAAGTGTACATAGAACAACTAGAGGGCTTCGAGACTCATGAGAGACACACTCGTGTGTGCAAACTAAAGAAAGCTCTATACAGGCTCAAGCAGGCTCCCAGGGCATGGTACGGTCAGATAGACAGTTACTTGCAACAAATGTGATTCATCAAGAGTGACGCAGATCCCAACCTTTACTATTTGATGGCAAAGGGTGAGCCACCCATCCTAGTATTGTATGTGGATGATCTCTCCCTGACAGGATCATCAAGGTTCATAGAGGATTGCAAGAGGAACCTGGCAGCAGAGCTTGATATGAAGGAATTGGGGTTGATGCACTATTTCCTAGGATTGGAAGTGTGGCAAGAGGATGGGAGATATTCCTTGAGCAAGGAAGATATGCTACAGATATTCTAAAGAGATTCAGAATGCATAATTATTAACCCATGTCTACGCCCATGATTGCCAACTGGAAGAAAATAGATGCATTAGATGACAAGGATGTTGACCCCACCTTGTATAGAGAACTCATAAGTTCTCTCATGTATCTAGTCAGCACTTGGCCAAATCTCTGCTTCCAGTCAATACTCTCAGTCAATCATGGTGGAACCAAAGAGGGTACATTGGACAAAAATGAGCCACATTTTGAGGTATGTAGGCAGCACAATCGAGTATGGGTTGAGATATACTTGAGGGGATGACATCAGACTATGTGGATTCACAGATGCAAATTGGGCAGGTAGTTCAGTGGACAAGAAAAGTACCTCTGGGTACTACTTCAACATTGAATCATGAATGGTTTCTTAGTGTAGCAGGAAGCAGAAGTCAATAGCACTGAGCTCTGCAGAAGTAGAGTATATGGCAGCAAGAATTGCTACGTGCGAAACTATATGGCTTCGAAAGTTGTTGGTAAGCTTTTTCAGGCAGAGGATGGAGGCGACCAGTGTCTACTGCGATAATCAGAGTTGTATCAAGCTCTCTGAAAATCTAGTGTTTCAAGACAGATCGAAACACACAAATATTCAGTGTCATTTCATCAAAGATTGTGTGCAGCTTGGAGCGATCTAGCTACAGTATGTTCCCACAGATGAGCAAGCTGCAGATATACTCACGAAAGCTCTAGGAAGAGCTAAGTTTGTCTATTTCAGAGAACAGATGGGTATGGTGGAGAACTCCTTTTAGTAGCAAGGACATTATTTCCGATGCTTCTCAGTTGCAGTAGTTGTTTCAGATGCTTCTCAGTTGCAGTAGTTGTTTCGGATGCTTCTCAGTTGCAGTAGTTGTAGTTGCAGCAACAACAGTTGAGTGGGAGTTGTAGTACAGATGCAGAGTTGGCAGCAGTATAGCAGGGTCAACTAGAACACAGATGCAGCATCAGAGTTGTGCAGTGGTTGGTGGGCAGTAGCCAGACATCAACAGCATGACAAAGGGTGGTACAGAGGTAGGGTTATGGTAGAGTGTGCAGCAATAGAGAAAACATGTTCCTCGCTAAGAGGGAGTGTTAGTTTCTATAGCATCGAAAGTGTTCAAGTCTCGAAACTTTCTGGAGAGGCTAAAACACAGGAGTTCTCCATAACCCAAAAATCGTTTCCGGAAATTCCACCTAGAAGTGTCTCAATTAAATTATTAGCCTATTTTTAATTATTTCCTAAGTCTAAACTTAGGAAAAGTGGTTAATTAATCAGTGTTAATTTAAAAAAGGTGAGAATCATCAAGAAAATCGCTCGGATCAATCCAGAAACTATCTCAACCATTAATGATGTTTTAATCTTGGTCGTTGGAGTGCAAACATTCGGTGATCTAGGCATATCGATTTTCCAATAGCAAAGTGACTCAGTAAGAGGATTCGAGCCAAAGATCAAGACGTAGGTGGCAGAGGAGTAAGCCAGTATTCCAGTGGAGGTTTCCAAAGCCGGAAGAGTCAAATTGAGGGAGTGCGAGTTTGCCCAAAGGGACTGCGCAAGGAATGTGTAGGCAGCAGCAGAAGAACAATTTGATCTAGCTTGAGGAGCAGACGATTCAGTAGTTGGTGGCAGGTATTTTGATCAGGAGGACCAGTGAATCAGTTCCAGAGCCAAAGAGACGTAGAGTTGTAGATTTCAGGAGGTTCCAAAAGCAGAAGCAACAAGGCCTGAACAAGCACTACACAGAGGTTGTTGCAGAAGTGTGAATTGCTGAGGGGCTAGTTTCAGAAGTTGAAATCAATTGTGGGGTACATAGATATTCTCACCATAATTTTTCCAGTGATTCTCTTAGATTAGATTGCCAGTTTGGCATCCAAATTATGGTACTCACATTTGCTATTGAAGAATAATAATAAAACCCTTATCCGTTGCACTGGTTTTCTCGCATTGGGGTTTTCTAGGGATAATTGTCCAACAATAACGGTGTTAAAATTCTTGTGTGCACAAGAATTTCTCAGTTTCCAGTATTTTACTTTCTACGAAATTTTTATGGTGAATATTGCACTTGTGATTTTATTCATTGTTTGTCATAGCAAACACAATGCATAATCAAATTTACAGTTAAGCGAATAATTTCCAGTTGCTGCAATAGTTTAAATTTTTCATACTCAGGTCTAATAATTTGAAGGAAAAGGTACTGGCTAAACCTTGGAAGGCTGAGATAAGAGTTGCCTAAAGTTCAAATAAACTTTTATAAGTTAGGGTTTGTATGATATGCAGGTTTAGGGTGCACAAATGCAAATAGTAGCTTTAGGGAAATCCTATCAGTCATAAGATCAACTAAGGAGCAAATGCTATGAAGAAGGCAAGCTAGTGTTAAGTAAACAACAATTTTTAATGGTTGAAAATGCATGTGGCAACAATTAAAATCAAGACGTAAGCCCTAATGTTGGGATGATAATATGCAGTTAGTGATGGATTTTTCCTTTTACTATTTATTAAAGGCATTTCATTCAATAGAGCAATAACAAATGAACAATAAATTACTATTAAATGCAGATTTAAGCTAATCCTAACCCTAGTTACCATAATGTAATGTTCCTAATTAGGAAAAACAGTTATATGCAAAGAAAAACAGTACATGCAACACAAAATTTCAGAAAATTCAGCTAACACCCTTAAGAACTCCAGAAATGTCAACTAGCTGAGCCATTTTATTAAATAATTGGAGCAAGAGTAAAACGGTGTGGAAGGAGTGCACTTGGGCTTGCCTCGATGGCAAGATTGACAAGATCCAAGTGATAAAATAGAAAGCCCGGATTGGAGAACGAGCTGCTCCAATGATGTCTCGCGCTACCCCAGAAAACTGCACTATCTGCTTGGAAAACCCACCTCCAGTGCTCATAAAATTTTGTAAAATTAGCCCAAAGCTCCTCTCAAATAAGCCACCAAAACCCAAAAAGGGTTTGGTCTGGTTCTGAACCCTGAAATTCGGCCTATCTGCAAACTCCCTGAAAAATCCCTCCAATCACTCCCAAAATGTTGAGTCTCACCACCCCAAAGTTCTCCTTATTTCTCCTGGCAAAACCCAACTCCAAAACACTTCCCTCAAGCTCCCATCTATGCCCATAAAATGAATACTGCACAGGCCCTGGATGCACAATTTTGTACTACCTTCAATCAACAACCTCTTGCCCCAAAACTCATCAATTAGACTGATCTTCCCCTAAAGCTCCTATGCCAAATTACTCCTGACAAACACTACCCGAAAGACAGTTGAAATGAGCCAAGTGCAATCCCCTCCTGCGTCCTCCTTGAATACGAACTGCCTAAGTGAGTAACTATGTGTATAGCTCTGAATCCCTCTAAATGCTCCTCCAACTTGGTACAATTTGACCTCCCTAGGGTGGCACTCGTAATCCACCGAAAGAAGGGTGAGCTCTTTGCTTGGAAAACTTGATGCTAAACAATAGTGTGACCCGGTTAAGCAAGTCAAGCAACAATAGAAAGTTTGATTGGAAAAAAGACCACAAAAGTGGTTGAGCTTCTTCTATTTATAATTTGTGAGTTGCCTTTACCATGTGGGCCCCTCCAACAAGCTTTTCGACCCCCTTCCTTGGAAATTCGAATTCCCTCCTAGGCAAGAGCGTTTTACGCATTTCTGTGACCCCCACGCTCCACTAGAAAAAACATTTCGGCCTCCCCTTTTTTCTGAGTCTTTCTCCAAAAATTTGTGGGTCCCATGGTCACCAAAACGCCAAAATTGTGGAAATAAACTTAAGGTAAACTAATTTAGGAAGGGGCATTACAGTCCTCCCCTCCCAAATGTTGCTTGTCCCCAAGCAACTTCATTGTTGGATGCTCAAGTATGTGCTCACCCTCCCAAGTGGCATCCTCATACAGCAAGCTCCTCCAGTGTACTAAGTACTCCTTGATGGTTCTGCTCCTCTGCTTCCTCTCCAAAGTCTCCAAAATGGCTTCTGATTCCAAAACCAGATGCCCCTCATCATCAAGTGGAGGCAACTCCGTAGCCGCTGTCACCTGTTGCCCCAACAGCTTCTTGAGAAATGAGACATGCAAGACGTTGTGAATCTTGCTCCCTGGTGAAAGCTCCAACTCATAGGCCACCTCCCCAACTCTCCTAGTCACCCTGTACGGACCATAGAAACATGGTTGTAGCTTCTCGACCCCCTTTTGCTTCAATGTCGATTGGCGATATGGATGTAGCCATAGGAAGACCAAGTCCCCCTCCTCAAACTGCCTCTCAACCCTTTGCCTATCCGCATACATCTTCTGTTGATTCTGGGCTATCAATAAGTTATCCTTGAGCCTTAAGGATATCTTGGCTCCCTTGGATCCAATCTTTGGCCTTTAGGGCCCGACTGTCTCCAAAAACAATGTCAGCAAAAGATAAAGCATCATAACCATACAAGGCACGGAAAGATGACATACCAAAGGACATGTGGTGGGCGGTGTTGTAGCAGTACTTGCCCAAATGCAACCACTGAATCCATGCTCTTTGTTGCCCGATCACATAGTTCCGTAGATAGCCCTCCAACCATTTGTACACCCTCTCAGTTTGATTGTCGGTCTACGGGTGGTTGCCAGTGGTTGGGTGAGCTCTATGCCTACTACTATGAAAAGCTCCTACCAGAATGCCCCCATGAACCGACTATCTCTATCACTGACTATGGTCTTAGGGAGACCATGCAAGCGAAATACCTCCCTGAAGAACAATTCGACCATCTAGGATACTGAATACCATGTCGGAATGACAAATAAGAGAGCATATTTCGTAAACCAATCCACCACCACAAAAATACAATCTTTTCCTTGCACTGTAGGGAGCCCCATGATAAAATCCATGGAGATACTTGTTAGTTTTTGGTAGCATCAGATGTGCTCTAGCCATGAAAATTGGTGGAGAGGCTACGACACATGAGTTCTAAAGAACCCAAAAATCGTTTGGTGAAATTCCACCGGGATTGTATTTTATTAAAATAATTAATATTTTTTGGGGTTCCTAAGTCTAAACTTAGGAAAATTAAAGTATTAATGGGTATTAATCAAAATTTGGGTGAGAATGTTCTAGAAAGCGGATCAAGTCAAGTTTTAATCTTAGTCGTTGATTAGAGACTAATCTCGGTCATTGAAGTCTCAACGAAAAAAGTATAAGGAGGCTTGGAGCTCATTTAGACACACACATAGAGAGAACGAATTGATTTGGAGTTCGATTTCTGGGGCTAGGAAGCTGAGAATTCAAATTGAGTGATCACTCTTCAGTAGAGGGGCAGGGATAGTTCGTGAATACTGGGCAGAGAGGTGGAGAGACACTAGTGGAGGCAGTGCAGCACCTAGAGGGACTGACACTGGGCTATTCTGGGCCCATGCAGGCCTAACGCAGAGCCAGAAGGGCCAGCGCAGAGCAGAAGCTACCCTCACGCAAAAATCTGAAACTATCGGAACAACCGGGAGAGATTGACACAAAAGTTCCAGAGGCAGAAGAGACAGTGTAGAAGCTGACACAGAGCCTGTAACGCTGATGCAAGGCCTACGCAAGTCCAACACAGAGATAGTCGGGGTTAGGCAGTTCTACTGCCGGATCAGCCAGAACTTTCCAGGTGAAGTGAGGTAAACTCACTCAGTTTTCCACCATAATATTTTCTTTGCACTAGATTGTCGGGAGGGCATCCAACATTGTATTTAGAACTACTACTTAATAATAGAAAACCCTCAAAGTTGCTGCATCGATTTCCCGCATTGGGTTTTCCCAGGGACTATTTTGTCCAAAAATAACAGTGCCTTATGTATCTTGTTCTTTGATCAGTTTTCTATTTCATGTAATGAAATTTTGAAGTAGTGTACGCTGCAGAAGTAATTTACTTCAGTATTCAGAAAATAACTTGATAATGTATATTAAAATCAACTAGGAGAAGTAAATTCAATTTTGTTGTAGTAGGGGTTCCTTGAGGATAGGAATTTTCACAATACTCTCCCACTTCCCCTCAGGGATGGGAAGTGGTTGCAACAACCCAGTTGGATGGGTCAACTCCCTCTTATTCCTTTGGCAAGCTTCACACTCCTACACATATTTCAATACGTCCCACTTGAGGCCTTTCCATGTGAATTTCTCTCTAATCGTCCTATATGTCTTCCAGAACCCCTAGTGTTCTGATAGTGGAGAGTCATGAGTTGCATGGAGAATCCTCTCCCTCAACTATGAACCCGGCACCAAAAATATGTGCCCTTTGTAGCATATGACGTCAGCCATCACCCTGTAACACTCATTAGTGTGAGTACCCTCCAAAATATCACATGCCCATCGATCTTTGGAGTACTCCACCAACAACTGCGCCTTCCAATCATTGCAAATGCTTATGAGTGAAACTGTCACGGGCCTCCTAGATAATGCATTTGCTACCACACTATGCTCTCCCTTGACATACTCAATATCAAAGTCGTAGGCTTACACCTTGCTGACCCACCTCTGTTCCCTGTCATTGAGGCCCTGCTACCCCATAAAATGGCGAAGACTATTGTGATTAGTCTACGCCCAAAATCTGTTGCCCACCAGATACTGCCAGAATTTGGCCAACGCATGCATGATGGCCAACATCTCCTTGTCGTAAATAGAATATGACCTCTCATATGGAAGGAGCTTCTGGCTCTCAAAAGCAATGGGGTGTCCCTCCCGAGATAAAATTGCGCCAACCCCCTCACCTAATGCATCACACTCCAAGGTGAACAATTGAGTGAAATTCGGTAGTGCCAAAACTAGGCAACTACTCATCACCTCCTTGAGGCGATCAAATGTCGATTATGCTATGTCTGTCCATGCAAAAGCCCCCTTCTTCATTAGATTTGTGAGGGGAGTTGCTAACTGTGAGAAGCCCTTTACGAACTTCCTATAATAGGTGCATATGCCTACAAATCCCTTAAACTCAACCACATTCCGAGGCTCTTGCCAATCCCAGATGACCCTAATCCTCTCCTCATGTACCCTCACTCCATCTGCGCCAATGATGTGCCCCAAGAAGAGCATCTCTGTCAACCCAAACTTAGAATTGGACAAACTTGATGTAAAATTGTTGCTCCTCTAAGATGTGCAACACCACATCCAGGTGCTGCAAATGCTCCTCACGTTCGACTGTAAATCAAAATATCATCGAAGAACACCAGTAAAAACTTCTGCAACTGGCCATGTAATACATGATTCATGCACGACTGAAAAGTGGCAGGTGCGTCGGTCAACCCAAAGGGCATGACCAATAACTGAAAATGTCAATAGTGGCACCTAAAAGTTGTCCTGGGGAAGTCTTGATCCCTCACCTTGATTTGGTGGTACTTCAAGCGCAAATCTATCTTAGAGAAGTAGTTGGCTCCTCTAAGTTCATCCATCAACTCATCAATGAGCGAAATGGGGTAGCAATTCTTCAAAGTCTTCTTGTTGAGCACCCTATAATCAATGCACATGCACAAAGTCCCATCCTTCTTCTTCACTAGAACAACTGATGAAGCGAAGGGACTAGAGCTCGGCCTAATGTGCCCCAACGCCAGCAACTCCTTAATGGCATGCTCAATCTTGTCTTTGTAGGCCTTGGGATGTTTATAAGGAGTGGTGATAATTGCTTGCACCCAGGCTCCAGCTCAATCGCATGCCCAAATCCTTTGTCAGGTGGCTACCCTGGTGGTATGTCCCCAAACACTATCCGGTACCTGTCCAAAATGGCCTGTATCTCTGGGTGTGGTGGCTTGGGCTCTCCCCCAACCTCTAAAATCCTTAGCTCCACTACCCATGCTATGTCTCCATGCTAAAAGTCATCTTCCATCCTGTGCGTTGAAACTATCTGTGGAGGATATGAATGCATGCCCCGAAGAACCACCAGCTTGCCATTCGGCCTAGTGAACTCCATCTCGAGTTTCCTCCAATCAGTGGTGACACGGCCAAGGGAGTAGAGCCACTTGACACCCATCACCACGTTGGTGTCTAGCACATCCACAACAAAGAAATGATTTGTCACCGAGTAGTTTCCCATGGTCACTGTCAAGGCAGGAACATATCAGGTACACTGCATAGTCCTGTCCCTCGACACCAAAACTGAGAACCCCTCGAACTCCTCTGTAGTGATACCCCGCCTTTGAACCATTTGGGCATCAATGAAATTGTGGGTGGCCCCATTGGCTACCAAGATTGAGACATGATGTCCCTGCACTATCTCTCGGATCATCAAGGTCAAAAATTTGGGAATTCCATGCAAAGAAACGAGGACTCCCCCAGATGCTGTGAAAGGAGCTCCCTAAGGTGGTGGTGGTGGTGGTGGTGGTGGTGGTCTCCTCTCTATCTAAACCTCGTTGTCTCCCCCACCAATCTTCAACTCCACATCATCCTCTTGGTCGCTATCTAAGAAGACCTCGATGTAGTGGGCCTTGCCCGCTGTGCACCAGTGGCCTGGTGCCCATGGCTCCCGACAGGTAAACATAGTTTCCTCCACCATAGGTCTCTCTTGGTCTCCTCGTATAACTACCCATGCCCCTAGGTTGCTTGCTGTGGTGGGGGCCTAGTGTCATTCCCCTTTTGTGGGTAGAGAGTCCATGATGGAATGGGTGCTCTAATCTTGGGGATTGCCCCTGTAAATCCCTAGCACAAGTCATAGCCTCCTGCAAAGCAGTGGGTCTGCAAGACTTCAGCAATCCATGTAATGGCTCAAGCAACCCCTCTATAATTGTGTACACCCTCCTAGCATCGGATGAATTTGGCACCATGATTGAGACCCTCAAAAACTCCAATATGTAATGCTCTAGGTGGCCAGTCTGCCTAAGCTGGGTCAACTACCTGAAGTGAGCCTCCGAGTCCCTCTTATCAAAATGCTCCAACACTCTCCGTGTGAAGTCCTCATAGGTCATGCTGGCATGCCCTAGTGTGGACAAGCTAGGAAACCACCAATCGTGTGCCTCCCCCTCCAAGTGCAAGGTATCCATTTTGATGGCTTCCACCTATGTCATCTGATTAAGCTGAAAATAGGTATCCAACTTCTCCACCCAAGCTCAAGTTGTGCACTTGGTAGATCCATCATATGTGGGGAAATACATCCTCCCAATAGTACGCTACAACTCTGAACTCTATGTGCTTGGTCAACCACTATACCTTCCCTTCTCATTCTATTTGAGCTAGCAATAATCTTTGAAGGACAAGGCTGCCTTGAAATCTTCCCCCATGCATTGCCACTCCCTGAAATAATTTCCCATGGGCATCTAGTCATCCAACCTACCTTGCTCACTAGGTGTTGATGGTAGAAAAGTAGTCGGCGTGGTCCTAGTTGGCCCACTGAAAGCTGGTGGGTGAGTAGATAGTGATGTGTGGTCGTACTGTTGAGAGGCCCATAAAGTCTCTCCAAATAGGAACTCACGATGGATGCTCCTATCCCTATTCTGTTGCTTGATCTCCTCCAACATCTCCTCCTGTCCCTTGGCTAAATCATTTAGGGCCTTCAAGAGGCTATCAAATGTTGCTTCCTCCTTACTCTTTGGCTCCCCCATATTTGCTACTACTATTGCCTTCCCACATGCCTTAGTATCAAGTGTAATCTCCAACTCCCTCTCCTTGCTTCGATACCTCTGCCTTCGATAAGTAACATTCTACCTATCCTCCTCATTCATAGAAATTTCCCCCACAACTGAGCCAATATCGGAGCTTTGATACCACTATAATGTTCCTAATTAGGAAAAAGAGTGATATGCAAAGCAAAATAGTACATGCAACACAAAATTTTAGAAAATTCAGTTAACACTTGTAAGAACTCCAAAAATGTCAACTAGCTGAGCCATTTTATTAAATAATTGGAGCAAGAGTACAATGGTGTAGAAGGAGTGCACCTGGGTTTGCCTCAATAGCAAGCTTGACAAGACCCAGGTGATAAAATAGAAACCCTGGATCAGAGAACGAGCTGCTCCAATGACGTCTTGCACTGCCCCAGAAAATTGCACTGTCTACTGGAAACCCCACCTTTGGTGCTCAATAAATTTTGTAAAATTAGCCCCAAGCTCCTCTCAAATAACCCTCCAAAAACCAGAAACGGTTTGGTCTGGTTTTGAACCTCGAAATTCAACCCCAATAATCACGTCCTCCTCCAACAGCTGGGAAATTCAACTTATCTGCAAACTCCCTGAAAAATCCCTCTAATCACTCCCAAAATGTTAAGTCTCGCTACCCCAAAGTTCTCCTTATTTCTCCTCGCAAAACCCAACTCCAAAACACTTCCCTCAAGCTCCCAAGTGTGCCCAGAAAATGGAAACTGCGCAAGCCCTGGATGCACAATTTCGTATTGCCTTCAATCAGCAACCTCCTACCCCAAAACTCATCAATTAGACTGATCTTCCCCTGAAGCTCCTATGCCAAATTCCTCACGGCAAACACTACTTAGAATACAACTGAAATGAGCCAGGCATGATCCCCTCCTGTGTCCTCTTGGAATACGCAATGGTTGAGAGAGTGACTGTGTGTATGGCTCTGAAGCCCTCCAAACTCTCCTCCAACTTGATACAATCTGACCTCCCTAGGGTGGCACTCATAGTCCACCGAAAAAAGGGTGAGCTCTCCGCTTGGAAAATTCAGTGTTGAACAGTTGTGTGACCCGACAAAGCAGCTCAAGCAACAATAGAAAGTTCGATTGGAAAAAAGACCACAAAAGTGGTTGAGTCTCTTCTATTTATAATTTGTGAGTTGCCTTTTCCATGTGGGTCTCTCCAATAAGCTTTTCGACCCCCTTCCTTGGCAATTCGAATGACCTCCTAGGCAAGTGTGTTTTACCCATGCGTGTGGCCCTCACACTCCACTAGCAAAAACATTTTGGCCTCCCCTTTTCCCTAAGTCTTTCTCCAAAAATTTGTGGGTCCCATGGTCACCAAAAATGCCAAATTTGTGGAAATAAACTTAAGGTAAATTAAATTAGGAAGGGACATTACACATAAATTCTATTGAAAATTATGTAGCTTGGGAGGTACTCCCACAAGTCCTGGGTGCTTGGCTTGTGAGGAGAAAACCCACAAAAAGACTTGTTTGTGGGAAAAGTACCCAATCTTTTGACCCAAATGAGTGGGCTTAAAACCAAGAAAATGAATTTATTTTGATTTTGAGCCATGTAGGTGCAGGTTGGCCAGCAAGGCCAAGGGACATGACCGTTGGGGTTTCCACCCCTTAAATATATATTGAAGGCCAATAGAGAGGCCAAGACACAAGTTCAAAGGACACACTTATGCAAGAGAACAAGAGCCTTAAGGAGAGCCACAACCTTGGAGAGAGAGAGCTGCAAGGATATATGTTATGTTATGGCAAGGGAAAGAAACCACGACAAGAGACTATCTATGTGAAAGACGCCGAAGTGTTTGTCTAAACCATAGGAAGTAGTGTTGGGTTTGTTCAGTGCAAGGAGCATCCCGAATTACAGGGACGAGGCTGGTCATAGTCTAAAGGAGGTATGCTTAGTGCAGGGTTGGACTATGCCCTCTTCCAGGCCGCAGCAAAAAGACAACCAACAAAGTTTTGTTAGGGCTTGAAGTAGCCTAACCAAAGTTGGACAATGGTAAAACAAACCAAGCCTAGGTCATATGAGGTAAAGTCAAACAATCCTACAAATAACTTCTGAAGCCACATTGCTTATGTACACGCTTCATTTGTTGCAATGTATTTTGCTTCTGCAATGCTAAGTACGATAAACTTGTGCTTCCTACTCATCCAAGATATCACGACGGAGCCCAAGTTTAAGCATACCCCTGAAGTGCTATTTCTATTATCAACACTTCTTGCCCAATCAACATTTATGTATCCCTAACGTTGTACATCCTTGTTTGCAACATATCTCAGACATAGTTCACAATACCAAATAGATATCTCAGAATGTGCTTTCTTGCAATCCAATGTTCATGCCTCAGTTCAACCTGGGACTCGCTCAATGTCTTCACAACAAAGCAAATGTCCAGCTTAGTGTTAACCAAATACATCAGTGACCCAATCAATCTATGATACATCGATGGATCTACCAAACTGGATTCGAGGCCTCTTAACTTCTTTAGATTTGTCACCATGGGAGTAGCCATGGATTTACAATCCATCATACCAAATTTTTGAAGGATCTCAATCACATACTTTCCTTGGTCAAGGAAGACTTCGTCGAGTTTCTACCATACATCCAATCCTAAGTAATGATGCATCAACATAAGATCCTTCATATCAAATTCAGAAGCCGATTTCTTCTTGCACTGAATAATACGAGGTTCAGCACCTGTCAAAAAATGCATCAACATAAAGTAGTAGGATTAGAGGTACATTCTTTACAACCTTAAAGTATAGGTTTGGATCGACATTGCTCTCGGTAAATGATAGTTGTCAATGCGACAATACCAAGCTCTTGGAGCTTGTTTGAGTCCATACAAGGCCTTCTTTAACTTGCAACCACGAGACTCCTTCCTGTGCACCTCAAAGCCTTGATGCTGCTCTATGTACACCTCTTCCTCAATCACACCATTGACAAATGCAGTCTTTACATCCATCTTATGTAATTTCCACCCCATAGAAGCAGCAAGAGAGATGATGGATCTAATGGAGATGTACCTAGCAATTGGAGCAAATGTCTCATTATAATTTTCTTTGTCTTTCTGGAAGAATCCTTTAGCCACAAATCACGCCTTGTACTTGTTGATACTTCCATTTGCAGTGTGCTTGATCTTGCATATCCACTTGGAAGTTACCATTTCTATTGAATTTATACAATTTTCAATGATACTTCTCCCCATAAGAACATCGGCAAATCCAGATCATGTATCATAGGCTTGACAAATTCTTCAATTGAAATTTTCTTTTGTTTTGTTACATCATTCTATTATGGATTATAGGGGACAATTAGCTCCCTCTTAATCCTAGCTTTCTTACAGAAAGCAACAAGTTGTTTCGAGTTGTACCCTCCTCTATTGTCAAATCTCAAAATCTTGATATTCTTACCTAAATTCTCCACTTCAACTTTAAATTCCTAAAACCTTGTAAAGACTTCATCCATGGTCTCCATGAGATAGATCCATGTGTTGGGAGAGAAGTCATCAATAAATATCACATAGTACAATGAACCACCAAGCATTCTCACAAGCATCGGACCACATACATCAGAGTGAATCAAATCTAAAACTTCTTTAGATCTATTGTCACTACTTGGAAATGGTTTCTTGATGTTCTTTCCAAGTGCACAACCTTTACAATGTGAAATTTGCACAAATACACCAACTTGAATTTATTCTTCTAACTTATCAGCAGTTTATTTGTTTACGAAAAGTAATGAATAAATCACTGATATAATCTTCATAATAAAACATTGCAGAATAAATAGGAACTGAGAAATAGATGCACACACAATAAAAATGACACCAATGTTTTTGGACTAAATGTCCCCAGAAAAACCTCGAAGGGAAAACCGGTGCAGCAGATGAGGGTTTATTTTATTATGCAACAATTTGAGAATAATTACAATAGAATACTCAACACACTATCCTTCGACAAATATAGATCACAACTGGCAAAATATATTAGAGATCTTAGATCTCCTCTACAAGCCAACTCAACCTTTATCCAGCTACTCGCACTTCCTGCTAGCTACTCGCATCTCTACCCATAACATGGACTGGTGGCCCTGGATCCACTCACACTGCCTGGAAACTGGCTCTATTTGAGTCGTCCTACCTCCCTTTGTCACTGGAAACCACTCACACTACCTTCCGAAACTAGATCCATCTTTCATCTATTGCTCTGTGGCTCTTCTAGCAACTCGCACTAGCTATTCGCACTGCATGAAAAGCCTCCTCTATAGATAAACTTTTCCTCCCTTTTCTTTCCACTCCGACATTGAAAAATACTTGGAATCTCTTCTTCATGTCTCTACTCTCAAATCTTTGTTGCTCCCTCTTCTGATGTTCTTTCCCTGGCTCGAACGATGCCCTCACTAAACTGCAAACTGGGTAGCTCGATCTGCCTCTCACAAATGATCACACTGATGTTATCTCCCATCCCTTTGCCCTGCTCTTATAATCTCTCGTTCAGTATTCAACGGCCACGATTTAATCTCTATCTATCGCTAGGATCAATTACACTTCATTAATAGAAGTCTCTAGAGCAATCTCGAACATCCTTAATTAATTAGCTTTAATTTACCACTTTTCCTAAGTTAGACATGGGAAATATTTTAATTATGGAAAATTAATTTAATTAAGGTGATTCCCAAGCTTGTCTTGCAAAACCTTTTCTAGGTTTTGGAGATCTAGTGTTCATTAGCCTCTTAGAATCCTCTGAGACTAGAACAACTGTCAGATGCTATAATAAACTAACACTCCCTATTAGTGAGGAAGGTGTTCTCTACTACACCCATCACACATCTTGTAACTGGACTATCACACATTGTTGATGTTTGACTTATGTTGTACCTCCTTTCTTCACATCTCAACTAATCTGACTCCTTATCATTGGAAATCACTGTGAAAAAGTCAATCCTACAACACTATCCATCAACCATTACACATACTCTAATCCACCTCTATTAAAATTGGCAACTAACGCCAAACTTCATGTGGGTCATCTTATTCATGGCTGATAATATGTTTATTAGATTCCTTTCGTCGAGAGGTGTAAGATTGATATAAAGATCATCCGATTCCGATAAGTATTCATGGAGATATGAATTTATTTTGATTATAGAATTATTATCAAGCCGACCTACAACTCATGTAGGCTCAGAAACCCAACAGTCGCATCTATTCAAACATCATCATTTGTGTATAAATACAAGAGGACTTTTCCTCATATGCACTCACTCTCATCTCATCACATCTCTCTCTCTCTACTGCACAGAAAACAGTCTCTTTTCTATTGCGTAAAAAAAGGGTCTCTCTCTCACACATGTGAAGCCGGAAGCTGCTGAAACTAAAGCTGCAACTGTAGAAGTAAAGTTTGACCTGCATGGACCAGAATATCTCCTCATCTAAACTGCGTTGTAGGTTCATCTGAACCTCCTCTGAAAGTCGCAACTTTTGGTGGTGGAATCAAGTCAATCCGACGGACAGTTTACAAGATATCGACTGCCCTAGTTTGAAGGAAGTTGTTGAAACTAAAGCTGTAACTGCAGAAGTAAATTTTGACCTGCGTGGACCAGAAGATCTCCTCATCTGAACTGTGTTGTAGGTTCATCTGAACCTCCTCTGAAAGCCGCAAGTTTTGGTGGTGAAATCAAGTCAATCCGACGGACGGTTTGCAAGATATCGACTACCCTAGTTTGAAAGAAGTTGCTGAAACTGAAGCTGCAACTGCAAAAGTGAAGTTTGACCTATGTGGACTAGAAGATCTCCTCATTTGAATTGCGTTGTAGGTTCATCTGAACCTCCTCTCGAAGCCGCAACTTTTGGTGGTGGAATCAAGCCAATCCAACGGTCAGTTTGTGAGATATCGTCTGCCCTAGTTTGACGATGAAGCCCCTAATGTTGATGTTGCTGATCTAGGGTTTGCTACTATTGATATAAATCAGATTTATTGTACTATTTCTCTCTGATAAATTATTGAAGATAAAAGAAGATTTGATCAAAGGGTTTCCCCACACATAATGGGGCTTGTCCTTGGCTAGCCACCACATTTTGTGTCTCTTGTCTTGGCTTGTTTTCTGTCGATCATTTAATGTTCTATCTGCACTTTACTTTATGTACATGTGATTGCTAATCTGTGGAATATAATAAGAAAAAGAAGTAAATTGTTATAAGCATAGAACATACCATAACTTAACATGAGATCAAAGCTGAGGTGAAGATAAAGCCCGAGCAAGAGCAAGAGAAATCATCGAAGAGAAGATTGCCAAGGCTATCCTAAAAGAACTATGGGGTCCTCAACACTCTTTCCTGCCGAAGACAAGCTCCGTGAGAAAGCTGACTATCACAGATGGAAGATGTCTATCGATCTAACCCTAGAAGATCAAGGAGTGTTGGACCATGTAAGAGGCAATATTGTTGAGCCTGCATCAAATGCATTCGCTACTGCCTAGAACAAATGGAAAAACGTAGAAGTCAAAACAAAGAAGATCATCCGGGACTCTATTAACAAGCACTTGGTGGCCTACATCTTTGAACTGGACACCTCCAAAGAAATCTACGATAGACTGTGAGTTTATTTAAAGTTAATGATGCAAATCAAGTTTTGTTTCTTAGAAATAAACTGAGGAAAATCAAGAAGGGTAAAAATGAGAGTATGCAAGCATACTTCTTAAGAACCACCGAGATCAAGAACGATCTCCTATTTATTTGGGAGACTATTACTGATAAAGCAATGGCACTCATGACTCTTGGAGGATTACCATCCGAATGGTACGTGTTCAGGACTACTCTTCTGAACAATAATATAATTCCTAGATTCGAGGAATTAATGGCTAGATGCATTCAAGAAGAAACAAGGATAGAAGAGCAAGAAATGCCCATGCCTAAAGGTCCTCCTGCTGCCTTTTTTTCTCATGCTAAGAAAAGAAATAATTCCAAGACCAAATCAAAAGAAAAGGCTAGACCTAAGGGTGGAAGAAAAGGACGATGTTACATTTGCGATAAAGTAGGTCACTATGCAAGGGAGTGCCCTTGATAGAAAGGACTCACGCCGGGATGATGATCAAAATCTCTCTGATGGCAATCAAAGGAATGACAAATTCAATAGCAAAGGTAAAAGGAGAGTTGGGAATCAAGGAAGAGGACAAGCATTCAATAAGGCTAGAAATTCCAAGATGTATTAAATGCACCTAACCTCCGAAAGAACATGGTGTCCATCTCGGCAATGGAAGACAAAGGCTACAAGGTAACCTTCAACGATGGCAAGGTACGTGTATTGAAAAATAATGTTAAAGATGCCTTTACTCTTGGGTTTCATGTTGATTCATTATATCAGGTTCATAGAAGTCCGCTAGGTGTCATGTCTTATGACATATCTCTTTAGCCCGAACTTTGGCATCGAAGGTTTGCCCACCTTCATTATAAAGCTCTACTCGGTGTAAGATAAATGGTGACAGGGATGCCCGAATTCCGAGTAGAGAAAGAAGGTGTATGTCCATGATGTGTCGAAGGAAAGCTCAAAAGGGGACCATTCCCCTCAAGCCAAAGCAAGACCTTCGATATATTACAGTTGGTTCACTCAGGCATATCTGAGGTTGGCATTAAGAGGGAGACTACTGCACCACATACTCCTGAGCAAAATGGTGTGGCAGAAAGGAAGAACTGTACGATTGTGAAAGTTGTCTCTATGGGTAGATGATGTAACAATGCCTGATTTGGAGGAACCCATGGATCCTATTTATCCACCTAAGCCTTCCTCTTCTAGGAAGAGGCCTTCATGGCTTAGGGGGATACTTGATGATGCTGAAGGACATGTTGCACCCCGAGGAACCTTCCGTCAAGGTAAGAAACCTAACAGGTATCAGGGATACCTGACCATCATGAGCACGATCATATAAAATGAGCCTTCATCATTCTCAGATGTCGTCAAGCATCAAGTATGGAAGGATGCTATGACCATAGAATATGACTCTATTATGGAGAATGATGTCTGGGAAGTAGTTCCCAGACCCCAGGACAAGACAATTGTCACTTCTAAATGGCTTTACAAGATAAAGCATACAACAGATGGAAGTATGGAAAAGTATAAGGCTCATTTTGTTGCTCGTGGTTTCTCCCAAAAGGAAGGTATAGACTATGATATTTGCACATGTTGCCAAATATACGACCATCCACTTGATCATAGCCCTTGTGGCTTCACAAGGGTGGAACCTACATTAGATGGATGTCAAGACTGGGTTCTTGCATGGTTTGATCAAAGAAGAGGTCTATGTGGAGCAACCCGAAGGATTTGAGATTTATGATTGAAAATCTCATGTATGCAGGTTGAAGAAGGCTCTCTATGGGCTGAAGCAAGCACCCCGAGCATGGTATGAGAGGATCGATAGCTACTTGATGAAGCTGGGATTCACTAGGAGTGAAGCCTATCCTAACCTTTACTTTAAGGTTGAAGATAACAAACCTCTCAGACTGGTGCTATATGTGGATGACCTCTTTCTAACAGGTGCATACCCTCTCATTCACAAATGTAAGAGGGAGTTGGCTTATGAATTTGAAATGAAGAACCAAGGACTTGAAGTGTGGTAGAAGCCAAGGGAAATTTTCCTATCTCAAGGAAAATATGTGGTGAAGATTCTGAAAAGATTTGGTATGATGGACTGCAAGCCTGTGACTACCCCGAGGATCTTAACTTTCAGAAGTTATATGGTAGTGATGTCGAACTAGATTTGGGAAATGCCTCTAAGTTTCAAAAACTCATTCGCGTTGATGTTCTTGATGAACCTCCGTCCGAACACATGTTTTGCAGTTAGCATTATGAGCTCATATTTGGTTGAGCCTCACTATATTAGTGCCAAGAATCTTCTGAGATGTCTTCAGGGCACAATCTCTCATGGATTGAGATACACTGCCGAAAATATGAAATTGCATGATTATTCGAATGCTGATTAGGCAAGTAGTGTGGAGGCTCACTAGAGCACTTTTAGTGTTGTTTCTCCTTGGATTCTGCTTCGATATAATGGATGAGCAGGAAGCAAAAGTCAGTTTCCATAAGCATCGTCGAGACCAGATACATATCTACGAGTATGATCTCGTATGAAGCTGCCTGGTTGGGAAAGCTCTTTAGTGAGCTGTTTGAACACATACCACTGTGATTCTCTGTAACAACTAGAGGTGGGTTTCGATTACTGAGGAATCCTTTATTCATCGATTGCTCCAACAGATAGATATCATTTGGGATATGGTAAGTCGATGAGCAAGGAGGCTCCATCGCATTAACATGATGTACATGTCGATACACCTTGTCAAAGCCCCGAGGAAAGATCTAATCTGTGATTTTCCCAAATGACTTGGAGTCGTTAAGAAACCCTTGTACAAGGGTCCTACATACATTAAGCTTTGGGAGCTCTGAGGGCTTGCGGTTCTTACTGGAGCAACATACAACCACAGGGTGACTCACCCTCCCCTGGTGGTGCGCACTGGAACAAGATGATTCGCTCTCTTGTGGACAAGATGATTCACTCTCTTGTGGAACAGGATGATTCGCTCTCCTGTGTATCAGGATGATTAGTTCTCCTATGAGCCTGGATTGATGTGTTCTCCATGGCGATCGTAGCAGGATTGATGTGTTCTCCTATGAGGCCTAGACTGATGTGTTCTCCATGGCGATTGTAGCAGGATCGATGTGTTCTCCTGTGAGGCCTAGATTGATGTGTTCTCCATGGCAGCCTAGATTGATGTGTTCCCCATGGCGATTGTAGCATGATTGATGTGTTCTCTTGTGAGCCCTGGATTGATGTGTTCTCCTGTGAGGCCTGGATTGATGTGTTCTCCATGGCAATTGTAGCAGGAGGATTGATGTGTTCTCCCGTGAGGCCTGGATTGATGTCTTCTCCATGGCGGCCTGGATTGATGTCTTCTCCATGGCGATTGTAGCAGGATTGATGTGTTCTCCTGTGAGGACAGGATTGATTAGTTCTCCTGTCGAGGCATCCTACCCATGCAGTCTGGGACTCATAGGAAGTACCTCTCATCTAATCAATGAGCAGGGAAATGAAGCTAGGGACCATAGTAGCACCGATGGACGCATCGTTGTATCTACTGTACTCCCTACGCTAAGATGACCTCCATTGATCTGGGATCAATGATACTGGTCCGGGACCAGTGGTAGGAGTGATACATTCTATGACACTGACTTCGGGTCGGTTGAGACTAGTCTGGGACCAATGGTACGCACTCTGAGACTGACTTTGAGTCAATGGAGGATGTTACTGGTCTGGGACCAGTGGTAGGAGTTGTACATACTATGACGCTAACTTTGGGTCGGTTGAGACTGGTCTGGGACCAGTGGTACATACTTTGATACTGACTTTGAGTCAGTATGATACATCCTCGATCATTTCTTCTTCTTCATAATTCGAACAAAAGCAGCGCAGAACAGAACAATGCAAGAGCAGAGCAGAACAATACAAATCAGTATAGGACAGAACAAGACAAAGCAAAACAGGCAGAATAGAGCAGAGCAGGGCAAGGGTCAGGCTGTACAGGGCAGTGAATTTGATGGATGAATAGTAACGACTGATAGACAGATTGCAGATGAAGTTCTCCCTAGTTGAGGGGGAGCGTTAAAATTGGCAACTAGGGCCAAACTTCATGAGGGTCATCTTATTCATGGCTGATAATATTTTTATTAGATTCCTCTCGTTGAGAGGTGTAAGATTGATATAAAGATCATCCGATTCCGATAAGTATTCATGGAGATCTGAATTTATTTTGATTATGGAATTATTATCAAGCCGACCTACAACTCATCTAGGCTCAAAAGCCCAACAGTCGCATCTATTCAAACATCATCATTTGTGTATAAATACAAGAGGACTTTTCCTCATTTGCACTCACTCTCATCTCATCACATCTCTCTATCTCTCTACTACGCAGAAAAGAGTCTCTTCTCTACGCGCAGAAAAAGGGTCTCTCTCACACATGTGAAGCCGGAAGTTGCTGAAACTGAAGCTGCAACTGTAGAAGTAAAGTTTGACTTGCGTGGACCAGAAGATCTCCTCATCTAAATTGCACTGTACGTTCATCTAAACCTCCTCTGAAAGCCACAACTTTTGGTGGTGGAATCAAGTCAATCCAACGGACGGTTTGCAAGATATCAACTGCCCTAGTTTGAAGGAAGCTGCTGAAACTGAAGCTGCAACTGCAGAAGTAAAGTTTGACCTGCGTGGACTAGAAGATCTCCTCATCTGAACTATGCTGTAGGTTCATTTGAACCTCCTCTGAAAGCCGCAACTTTTGGTGGTGGAATCAACTCAATCTGACGAACGGTTTGCAAGATATCAACTACCCTAGTTTGAAGGAAGCTGCTGACACTGAAGCTGCAACTGCAAAAGTGAAGTTTGACCTGCGTGGACCAGAAGATCTCTTCATTTGAACTACATTGTAGGTTCATCTGAAACTCCTCTGGAAGCCGCAAATTTTGGTGGTGGAATCAAGCCAATCTGACGGTCGGTTTGTGAGATATCGCCTGTCCTAGTTTGACAATGAAGCCGCTAATGCTAATGCTGCTAATCTAGGGTTTACTACTGCTGATATAAATCAGATTTATTGTACTATTTCTCTCTGATAAATTATTGAAGATAAAAGAAGATTTGATCAAAGGGTTTCCCCACACATTGTGGGGTTTGTCCCTGGCTAGCCTCCACATCTTGTGTCTCTTGTCTTGGCTTGTTTTCTCTATCTGCACTTTACTTTATGTACATGTGATTGCTAATCTGTGGAATATAATAAAAAAAAGAAGTAAACTGTTATAAGCATAGACCATACCATAACTTAACAACCTCACACTGTTGTTGCTACAACTATCTCACTTGATCTCCCTCTGAAGCAGAATTGGGAAATCTCTCCTAGATGGGGTCTCACTCTAGTTGGAACTACACCTGCAACCTGCAACTAGGCAATTCGCGCTGCCTCCTCCAATCACACAAATTTCCCGCAACTGCAACTGGAAACTCAATCTCTAGTGATCTATTGTGCCCCTACAATTGGCTCTGCAACTATCCCACGAGTTCTGACTGCAACTAGCTTTGCACTATCTACTAAGCATCTGGCTACGCCCAATTGGATCTACATTGTATCTCGAATATTTGACTGCAGCTAACTCTGCACTGACCCAAAGGAGTGGGTTTAGAGCCAAGAAAATGAATTTAATTTAATTGTGAGTCATGTAGGCTCAAGTTGACCAGCAAGGTCAAGGTACATGACTGTTGGGGTCTCACACCCCTTGGACAAGTATAAATAGAAGGCCAAAGGAGAGGCCTAATCACACAATGAAATGGACTTCATGTGTGGAGCAAGAGAACCCAAAGAAGCTATAGCCTAGTGGAGGAGACCGAGTTTAGCAATTTCATCAAGAGAAGGCTGAGGAGACCATTATGTGATTCAAGCAAAGGTTGGTTAAGGTAATTGTTGTCTAATAAAGAGGTTTGAGCCTTAGAAGAGGTTGGAGAGTATCTTAGTGAGGTTGCAAAAGGAAAGAACCATCTGTTGGCTTGAAACAGGGCATCCCTAACACTAAATAGAGCTAAGAAGGGCATCCAAGAGGGTTTGTTCATGTCTAATAGGATTGCGAAGGTCTGTTTTGTGAGCAGCTAAGGGCCATAGGCCTAGATGCAGGGTCGAGGACCATGTTGAATGGTGTCGTCATTGATGCCAACATTGGTTCTTGAACGCTCTTAATACCTATCTAAGTTTGCATTGACTGGAAGCTCCAAAGGACAAGTAAGCTTAGACAGCCTTGTTATGACTCAAACTAGCAGGGGGGCTAAAAGGGGTTCCTAAGAGGGAAACTGGTAGGTTAAGTGCAATAGTGGAAGCTTAGCCCACTGTCACCACAGCTAAGTCTCCCTGCTCTTTACGAACTTTTACCAATGGGAGGAGTCTCGATAGTGTAGGCATCACTTGTAAAGTATATGTCAATGGATAGGCGAGAAGTGACCTTGGAAACCCTTTCCCAAGGATGGAGTGAAGAATGGAACTTGCTTGCTCTTTAAGCAAGTGACTTGGTCCACTAGGGGTAAGGGATGAGGATTGGAGGGTTAAGGGAGAAGGAATAGACTTATAGGCGACATTTTCAATCCCTATAATCTTTGGGAAACTTGGATTCCCAAATGGTCCTTGACAAATAATATTTATTGGGAAGTGGGACCACACGGGGCCAACTCGACCCAGACCAACTTCGGGGATGGAATGCAACAAGTAATGATGTTCATATCCTGGACAAGGTGAAAGGAAAGGACCAAACAAGAATATTTACTTCGAAAGGTTGAAATGATCATGTTGAAGTCTAGCCTTGGGGATGCCTAGGCAAAATTCGATCCTAGAGATAGGGCTTGGGATTACTAGAGATTCCACTATTAGAATTGCCTCAAATTTGAAAGAGAGAGGACCCACCAGCACAGTAGCCTGTAGGAGATCGAAGTATTTCCTTGGGTTAATTCCATTGAAATTGATGCCCTAAGTGACCTTTGAGGGCTATACTCAGGAAAAAGTGATAAAAGGTGAAGGGATGACCACCCCTTTTAGGGATCAATGCCTAATTCACTTGGGAATATGGATTCAAGGATGATAAAGAGTAAGAACTTGGTTTCTTGATCAAGGAGGTCCGTAAAGTCAGCTTCATCCAATGTTGAGATAAAGAAAAGAAAAGTGACCTTCAAGCATTTATACTTTAAAGCAAACAATGCAAGCTCATCAAGACAAATAATCTCTAGGACATTTCATTCATATAACATTGGCCCATACATTAAATTAGCTAAAACATGCTCAATTCCACATTTTAATCATGCAACAACTAGTCCTAATTTTAGCAATATGCAGCAACAAGAATAATAACATCAAAATTTATTTACAATGTCATAGAGTGTATCCAACCATCATTTTGTTTACAAGACAAAGCTCCAAGACAAGATAAATAACCCAAATCCATATGTCAAAATTCATCCATCTCCAAAAAATATCCACCAAGGAAAAGATGTGAAGTTCTCTAAAGATATGGAGATCACAAGTTGAGTGATGATACAAATGAGTGTATCTAACATCAATATACAGCCTCCTAAGGAGCTTGAATTAGCCTATGGGCCTACATTAGCCCTTAATGATAAAATAATGTGCAAATAAAACCCCTATTGGTGACAAGCCCACCAAACTAGCTCACAAATGTAAAAATAAGCCTCACAAGGGGCCAAATAATAATATGTGCATGTCGTAGGGCCCTCCAGAGGCTCAATAATATCCTAAAGTGCTATATTGAGGAATAAATTCTTCGGAATATGATGAACAAGGGCGTGGCCCCTTGTTCTCCAAGTAGTAGACCTCTGGTGCTCCCAATATGAGGGCACATAGATGACCCCATGGGTCTCCATATGAATCGAAGATCCTTTGCAAGGGCCCAAGTGGTGGAATGAATGTTGCCGTGACACCGTACAAGTCCTGGGACACCTGCCAAGAGTGTAGGACTCCTGTGGGGGCCTGTTGGGCATAATGTACCAAGCATATCACCATCATCCCAAAAGTGGATCGGTAGTAATCTCTGAGCATCCATGAAGATTCGTGGAGTTTTGTCTATTGTTGTGGAGGCCAATAGTTCTCTATGCACACCCTACATGTGCCAATATAGACCTCTGGGGTTAGGATCCCATATAGGGAGACCAAACTCAAATGGAAACCATCTGTAATCCTGCATAAGATCCAATGTGTCCCCTAGGCTTCCAATACAACCAGTCATTAAAATATTCAGGTAAGAACTTACAAATCATGGATAACAACGAGGGTACACATAATGGCATGCCCTTCCATAGTGGGCTTTGGCATGTGCTAGTGTCTCTAGGCTCCAAAGGGGGTTAGCCAAGTACTTTATTAGGTGGTTTTAGCCCTTAAAGGGGATAGTATGTCCAAGGTAGATCCCTTTTATGGGGTTAGCAAGTGACAAATAAGTGAGGTGGAATAGGGAATGAGAGGGGCAACCCTAGGCCACATAGCGGGGCATAGGGGTAGCTAGATAAAGGGAAGCCCACACCTGGGTATGTAATGTATAGGAGCGAGTAGTCATGGTACATGAGGTGCCCTGGCCTTGATTTTTTCACCCTTCTTCATATACCTTTTGCCTTTTATCAATTTTGTTTAATTAACTGTGTGGGGCTCAAAGGACAAGAGCATAATGTGTAAGATATAGCAGTGATTACCCCCTTTTAGGTAGGGCAGTTCATTGCCCTCCAAGGGTTGGGACAATCATGGGTTCCTAAATGATAGAGGGGGCTCATCTAGGGCCTATGGAACCAAGGTGATGGCTAATGATTGGGGTAGAGCTCATGTAATGGCTTTTGCCCACGTGCTAATTATTTTTTGTCCTGACCATCTTTTGCATTTTGTGGTACAATTTCCTGTTAAATGTGGCCAATTATGCTTTTTCTTTTTCTTTTAGCTGCTTCAACCTCCAGGGAATCATTTTAGGCTTGACCCAAGGTGGGGGCAAGGGGATAGGACAGTTGGCCCAATGTGGACCCAGGTGGGAGAAACAATGAATGGGGGTATAGTGAGTGCAAAGGGAGTAATATGTGTGTGTAAAGGAGCGGGACCATGCACCCAAAGTCGAGGTTTCCCAAGTAGTACCACCCTAGAACCAAATGGTCAATAAAGGAGATCCCACGAGATTAATATCCAAGGGTAACAACCAAAAGAAATCAAGGGGACAAGAGCAAAAACTAAGCCCACTCTTTCCACCAAATCCCCGCATTAATCCATACCCAGAATTATCCATAATAAGTAAACCCAATACTCAATTATCGAATGACAAGACATACCTTTAGATTTGGGAGGCCCACCTTCAAACATACGATCAATACAGTTGGGTGAGGGACCACATCGCTGGCTCAGGTGCTAGAGAAATGGCACAACGAGCTAGTAAGGGCTATCAAGGAACTGCCGGCTGTTGGCTAAGGCTCATCATGGAGAAAAATTTCTCCTGGGGATATCACCTACAAAGTGATGGGTAACAAGCCCTAGAAGCCTTGCACTTGTTGAAGATTTTGAAGATGAATATTAGTGCATTTGCCTCTATGAACATCGCTAGTTGATGCTCCTCGTCGTGTTGATTCTAATGATATATGGCACACTTCGTAACTCTTCACGGTTTGAAAGATACACCTCCCAAAACATCAAAACCCCATTTGGTGGTCAATAGCCCCAAACAATTTGATGATATGGCAGCATATAAATAGCTAAAACTATGGCTTTTATCTTGAAGATAAAAAAGACCAAGGTAAATTTGATAGTTTGTGAAGGGTTTAAATTTATTATGATCCAAATCTATGGGGGAAAAGTCAAAAGGAAATTTGTTCAAATTTATATTGGTCATAAAATAGGAGGAAATTTTGGCACCATTTTAAAATTCAAATTTTCAATTCCATTTCCCTCCTATATTGTGAAGTCGGCCTCAAGTATGGCTCCATTATTTAATTTTTAATCCAAAAATGCTTCCCTCCAAATCACACAAATTGGCTCTCTCATGGCATCCTTAAGATCTATATAAAGGAACACTTGCTCTCTCCAAAGGCATCAATTGAATGTTGAACTGAGCAATTTTTTGGCACATTCTGAGCCAATTCGCTGGTTGTTTCTTTGTAAGAGGTCTTCGCTGTGATTTGAGGCATCTCAGGGCATGTGTTTTTGGGCACTGCTAAGTTGATCTTCGTCCTGGAAATTAAGAAATACCAATGCCATTATTACCAAGAGATGATGAAATTTCTCCAACGAACCAGTAGAAAGTATTATTGTGAAGGATCAATCGTTGAAGCAGGCATAAGCTTTATATCTGAAATATTGTGTGTTTAAAAATAATTACTGGTATTGCCAAACATGTGAATTGAAGCAGCTGATGAGAACAAAAGTGTTGTGACCTGCATGTCTTTAGCGACGTTGGAGCTGTTTGTGTTTTCACATATTTGATTTTTCAGGAAGCAAAGGGGGTGTAAATATCTCTCTTCTGTCAAAATAATACAGTAACATTAATAAGGATACATAGGTTGCAGTGAAACAATTTATATATATAATTGAACCATACACTGTGGCACGAGTTTATGCCTTGTCAATGCAAAGGTTCTAGTCCAAATTTAATATATTGTGTGTCGTCTCCATGGTGGTTGCATTCCTGAGCTTATGAGTTTTCAAAGATCAAATAAATGTGTCACTTAAGCCAAGACTCCACAAATAAAGTGGTGTTACAAGTGGGACAAGACAGGTGCTCTGTCTAAATAGGTCTTCACGCAATGAATTTGTATGTTCGTCAAAATGATATTGGTTGTGCGCCAAATTCAAATGTAACCAGGTCATTTATTTGGATACATGAATAAGCTACAAGGAATATAATTTAAATAAAATTGTCATAGTCTATTAGCAGCTCGTCAATGGTATATAGAGTCTCGGAGGTCTTTTTATTATTTACAGATTCCAGTCTGTCAAGTGCTTGGTCGTTGACGGCCATTCTGTAGAAATGGTGTTGGATTTTGGCAAATTTGTATAATATGCCTTGCAAAAGGTGTTTTGTAGGACAGTTAAAAGTGTTATGTAGAACAGTTAAAATATCATGTGGGTTTTATGCATGTTGGAGTCATTATTAATCCAAATTGAGATCCAAAAGAAGCTGGTCAATTAGGGCTCAGTGATGGATGTAGCCAAAAATGTTTGACAGTTTTGATATGTTCGAAAAGCTAGGGTTTGACGCCTTATTGAACTTTTGTTGCAAAGAAAGTTTTGTATTGTTTCGAGTATAGATGAGATTAGTTTGACAATATTGATTTGATAAGCAGAATTACTGGCTTATGTGAACAGCTGATGAGTGCCAAGATCTATAGTGCTTCTAGAGATAAGATATACTTGAATGGCAGTGAAGATTGCTTGGATATGTTGTTAGGGTTTTTTGCAGTGAAAGATGATATGTGTCAGGGCTCATAGTGATTGTTCGATCAGGTTGATATGGCTAAATGTTGATGATAAGAACAAAGCCTAACTGATTTTTATGCTCCTAGGGTTTGTGCAGAAATTGGTGACCTTGTGACAGTCACAGTGATTGTAGTTGCAGGCTAGGTTAGGAGGATGTATGGTACAGATTGTATGATTCCAGGACTGACAGTATAGTGATGAAATCAGCTTGGTTGTGGAATGTTGGCAGCAATGAAAGTATAGAGGCAATATAGTAGTGATATGGGCTGGTATAGGCAGCTACCAGATTTCTCAGTGCCTGTTGTATTGGGATGACAGATTTGATGTAGTTTGAGCAGAGACTGTATGCCAAGCAAAAGCATATTTGATTATGGACTGACAGTACATTTTTGCACAGATGTTGAGCAATGAATTGATAGAGTTTGATGTTTGGTGCGAAAACAAATTTGACTAATTCTAGGGTTTGATATGCAGATTGAGCAGAGGCAAAATTGATTGACAGACATTGTACAACAGTTTCTTGTATTGCAGTTTCTTCGTATTGATTTTAAGCATAGGACGATCCAGTCTGAAAATTGTGAAACGTGGTCTGTCAGCTGATTAGGGTGGTAGGGTGGTGCTCGGGTAGGTTGGAGCCCGCATAGGGCATTGGAGCATCCTTCCAGTTGCAGTTGGTAAACAAGGTGTTGAAGCATCCTTTCGGTTGGAGCGTCCTACTAGTTGCAGCTAGAAAAGTAGGGTGTTGGTGTGTTCTTCAGGTTGGAGCCTGTAAACCAAGGGGTTGGAACTTGGAGCCTCCCTCAATTGGAGCTAAAAATATTGATGTACATTTTATTGAAAACAAATATTAAGAAGCGTTTGGTGGTTTTTCTCCCATAAGGTTTTCCACCTAAAAAATTGTTGTCTATTTTCTTGTTGTTTGTGCATTGTTGAATGGTGTTGTTTATTGTTCATGTGATGTTGAATTATGTAGATCTAATGTTAATGATAATTAATTCTCTTTGAAGTTAAAAATACTAGTTGAAAAGAAATACAGGCCTGGCCACAGGGTGATTAAGGTGAGCTAAGGGCCTCAAACAGTTGTTGAAGGCAGGTACGTTGAAGCCTACAAGAAGGCAGCCAAGGCCTAGAAAGGTCTGGATAAAGATCAGAAAGAGGGGACCGAGGGTTGTAGCAAGGTTGGTAAAGTCTATCAAGGTGGAGGCTGAGATTGCTGAAGCATGTCATGTCCAAGAGGAGGTTAGTTCAAGCCTCTGTAATCAAGGGCAGGCAGGTCAAAGTAGAGAAGGTTTCCAAGGAGGCTACAACTGGCTTGACAAAGTTGATCAAGGGATTGAACAGCAGTAAAAGCAGCACGTATGAACAGTGTCTAAAGGGAGTTGTCCACTAGTGAGTGTTGGATAGAGGTCAAAAGGACTTGATCGTTGTGTGGACAAAAGTTTGTTGCAGCGAAGGAACGTGTTGATTTCTATAGCATCGGATGTGCTCTAACCTCAAGATTTTGCAGAGAGACTAAGACACATGCATTATCCAAAACCCAGAAATCGTTTGGGAAAATTCCACCTAGAGATGGTTTAATTAAAATAATTAATCATTTTTAATGTATTCCTAATAGGAAATGTGATTAATTTAAGGGTATTAATTAAATCTGGTGCGAATCTTCTAGAATAAGACAAGGATCAACTCCCAGTTAATCTTGGCCCTTCATTATGATTTAATCTTGGTCGTTGATGCTCCAATGAGAGATTATAAGGAGTTTGATGGGCACTTGGAGAACACATCGAGATAGTGAGATAGAGATTGAATTTCTCAAGAGTAGCAGCACTGAGTTGCTGGAGAGAGATCGAGTGATCTTCTTGCAATGGGGTCGGGGATAGTAGACCAAAGGAGAATTTTCCACCTCCAGAGAGAGCAAGGCATAGAAGGCAACAAGAGGTTTAGAGAGGTAGTGCAGTGCCATGCAGAGGCAGCGTAGAGCTTTAGAGGGAGTCCATATTTTGTTGGGAGAGTCGAGATCCAGTGCTAGAAGTCAGGGTGTGAGACCGTAGGGATAGAGGGTCGAGTTCCAGTCAATAGAAGATCAGAGGAGGCAACGCAGTTCCTAGAGGTTGTGACGCAGATCTGCATAGGCTAATGTAGAGACCACGCAGAGGCAACATGGGCCTAGCCTTCAAGAGCCTGATCAGTGTCGGATAGCCAGTGACAGCGTGAGAATATTTCTCACTACCTCTTTGCCAGTTTATTCTCTATATCAGATTGCCAATTTGGGCATCCAAAGATTTGTACTTGGATTTACTACTACATAATAATCAAACTCTCAGCTGTTGCACTGGTTTTCCCAAGTTGGGTGTTTCCGAGGACATTGGTCCAAAAACAATGGTGTAATTGTGTGTGTGTTTATTTCTCTCTTGTGCAGTATTTTGTTTCTGCAGTATTTTATGTTGTGAACGCTGCAGTAGATTTTATTTCGATGTTTACTGTGTAATACTATAAATAACTTGATTCAAAAATTAACAATTAGGAGAAATTTAATCAGTTGTTGCAGTAGGGATTCGGGTCACCGAATTTTCACATGGTATCACTGCGTAGGCAACATTCCGAAACCCCAGCGAGTTCGAAATCACTGCGTAGGCAGCATTTCAAAACCCCAGAGAGGCTGCGTAGTCCATTGGCCAAGAGGGCTAATTTTCGTGGAAAATTACTTCTCTGAGTGAGTTGACAAAGGGTAAATTTTCCATTTCGAAGATTCGCAGAGGTAGAGGGAACAACGCAGTGGTTTGCACGTTGAGCAGATCTTCAGCTAGGACGCAGTTGCTAGCAAAATAGCATCAGAAAGAAGGAGGAGCACACATTGAGGGAATTCCTTCCTTAGGGGACTTCTAGCCAAGAAGTTCGAATTTTTCCCAGCAGAACAATAGTAGTTGTGTGCAAGATTTCTCACTCCAGAAGGAAGTATGAATAGCTGGGCAACAGCTGTCCAGAGGAGAAGAGGAATAAGTTTGATGTTTTTCGGAGAGATGGCATCAATTGGGTTAAGCGATCAAGATCGGTTTGACATAGCCTCCAACTAAGTGATCTGGAAGGCTAGAATTTCCTGCCTTCTAGATGAACATGATCTCAAGACTTATATCAATAGTGTGGTAGTTGTACCCACATATGCAGATCCGTTGAAGAAATACAAGAAAGAGATGGCGAAAGCAAAGAGATTGATTCTCGATGGATTCTGAGATCACATAGTTTCTCACGTATCTGGTAAAGATATTGCCCGGCAGATGTGGGAGGCCCTTGCTACGCTGTACAAAGGATCTTCTGAAAGCGGAAGATGTATCTTGAGGAGAAGCTGAGATGCACAAGGATGCAAAAGGGGGAGTGAATAGACCCCTTCCTTACTAGGTTTCAAGATGTCTGGGATCAGCTGGCTTCAGTAGGTATGGCGCCCTAGCCTACAGAGTTTGTACAATTAGCTCTTAAAAATGTTTCCGAAGAATGGCAAGTTTTCGTCCAGAGTATCATGGGGAGACAAACACTACGAGATTAGGAATGTGTGTGGACTGATCTGTAGCAAGAGGAGATGAGGCGACATCTAGTGAAGAGTACCATTAGTGGTGCTAGTAGTAGTACTGGGTCGAAACAAGTAAAGGAGGAGGAAGACGTGGTCCTCGCATCTAAGGGGCAGTAGGAGCAATGCAGAAGAAAGGACATTTCAAAGATCAAGTGCTTCAATTGTGGTGAGCTTGGCCACTACAACACTCAATGTCCTCTTAGAAAGAAGGACTAAGAGGAGAAGCAGTGTGGTGAGCTTGACCACTACAACACTCAATGTCCTCTCAGAAAGAAGGACAAAGAGTAGAAGCAGGATCAGCAAGCTGCATCCGCTGAGATCGACAGGGTGTCCTCCAGATTGGAGGAAGAGTTTGCCATGATCACCGAGGTACCTCCAAAGGTGAGGTGGGGTGATTTGGAGTTGTAGCCCCAGAGAGCTACAGGATGGGCAATATTCTTGAGGAGGTCCACCTCATGAATCAATACCTTGCTACAAGAGCCCATAGTCAATAGTAGCAGCATGGATTAGTGGCAGTTGGTGCAGTCAGGCGCCAAAGTGACAGATGCAACAGCTAGTAGCAGGTCAGAGACTGAGCAGCGTAGCGTAGCGTTGGCAACAGTACAATTTGCACAGTACAGATACAACAACAGCGCAGAGGCTTCAATGACAGCGCATAAGCTAGAAGCAGCCAGAACTCAGACAACGAATGCATCATACTGACCACAGTTGGTTCAATATTTTGGATTCTTTTCCATTGTAGTTGATGCAGTTGCAGCAGCAACAATTGGAGAAAGTTGCAGTGCAAATGCAGTGTTGGCACCAGGGCCAGCAGCAGCACGAATGCAGTTATCATTATTGCACAGTAGTTGGTGGACAGCAGTAGCAAGACATTAGCAGCGTAGCAAGAGATGGTGCAAAGATAGAGTGATGCTTCAGTGGGTTGTAGCACTAGAGCACATTCCTCGCTAAGAGGGAGTGTTGATTTTTGTAGCATCAGATGTGCTCTAGCCTTGAGACTTTGCAGTGAGGCTACGACACATGCATTCTCCAAGACCCAGAAATCATTTGGGAAAATTCCACCTAGAGATGGTTTAATTAAAATAATTAATCATTTTTAATGTATTCCTAAGTCGAAACTTAAGAAATGTGATTAATTAAAGGGTATATCTGTTGCGAATCTTCTAGAAGAAGATGAGGATCAACTCCCAGTTAGTCTTAGCATTTGATTATGTTTTAATCTTGGTCGTTGATGCTCCAACGAGAGATTATAATAAAGAGCTTGATGGGCACTTAGAGAACGCATCGAAATAGTGAGATCTAGAGATCGAATTTCTCAAGAGTAGTAGCGTTGAGTTGTCGGAGAGAGATTGAATGATCTTCTTACAGTGAGGAGTAGGGATAGTAGACCGGAGGAGCATTTTCCAATTCCTGAAAGTGCAAGGCAAAGAAGGTAACAAGAGCTTTAGAGAGGCAGCACAGTGCCATGCAGAGGCAGCGCAAAGCTTCAGTGGGAGTCTGTATTTTGCTGGGGAGTTGAGATTCAGTGCCGGAAGTCGGGGTGTGAGACCGGAGGACCAGAGTGTCGAAGTTCCAGTCAGCAAAAGATCAAAAGAGGAGGTGACGTAGTTCCTAGAGGCTGTGACGCAGATCTGCGTAGGCTGACACAGAGACTACACAAAGGCAACATGGGGCTAGCCTTCTAGAGCTTGATCAATGTCAAATTACCAATGACATTGTGAGAATATTTCACACTACCTCTTTGCCAGTCTATTCTCTGTATTTGATTGCTAGTTTGGGCATCAAAATATTTTTACTCAGATTACTACTACATAATAATAAAACCCTCAGCTACTGCACCGATTTTCCCAAGTTGGGTGTTTCCGGGGACATTGGTCCAAAAACAGCAGTGTAATTGCATGCGTGTTTATTTCTCTCCTGTGCAATGTTTTTTCTGCAGTATTTTATGTTGTTAAAGCTGCAGTAGATTTTATTTCGATGTTTACTGCGTAACACTGTAAATAACTTGCTTCAGAAATTAACAAGTAGGAGAAATTTAATCAGTTGTTGCAATAGGGATCGGGTTTCCGAATTTTCACAGAAAGGTGCTACAACAAGGAGAGCAAATAGTAATGAAGTCAATGGGCTAAAGCAATCAGCCCAAGTTAGTGAGTATTCTACTGACTGTATTTTGTATTTGGGCAGTTGAGGACCCAAAGGAATTAGCCTCAGCCCTAGGGTTTCAATTGAAGTAAATACTGTGTATATTAACATGGTATCAGGGTTTGTAAAGGGCCATGATCCCTAGTCCGGGAGCCCTATGGTTTTCTTGTTGATGAACTAATAAGGAACGTGATTCGGGCCAAAATCTTGTGTAATAATGTTGATCTATTTGTTGTCATATTCCGCTGTGCAAAGTTATTCATTATTGAGCACTACTAGTGTGTTTATGTGCTAGTCTAGTCATAGACTAGACCTAGAGTGCAAGGGAATTTCAACAGCAAGGATTAGCCAATCTTTAACATCCATAGACTCCGTCCACCCAAGGACTAGGTGCTAGCCTTGTCTAATAGGTGATCAATGTTTATCTTATCCTTAAATTGACTTTCTCTCTCCTTATCTATCAATTTTCCGCTCTCTTAAGGGCAAGTGGCCTCATCTCGGGCTTAGTGTGAATTTTCTTAGTAGGGAAATTTTTGGCATTGGGAGCATTCAACATCAAGAGTAGAAGTGGTTGCCTCAAAATCATTCCTCTTGGTGGCCAATATCCCCATTTCTCTCCATAATTTCTCTTGCCCTAGCTATTTTCCCTAGGAGAAACCCTAGTTTGGTTAAGCTTCAACTTGAGGGATTCTCAAATGTTTCATGTGCCATTGTTTTGCTAGAATACATTGTTGGAAACCTTTCTTGGTACCTTGACATTAGGCCATTCCATTTTACACAATATTATTCGAGCCCTAAGTCTAGCATGCCCTAGCTGGGTCTCTCTAAGGGATGTGAATTGCATTCTTCTCATTGTTTGAACCTTGTACTTAAATTGATCCATTCTTTAGAAGCCTATTGTGTCACCTTAAACCTCTAATCCTAGAATATCTCTTGTAGGTGACTTGTATACCAGGACTTCTCCCATTGGTGAAAATCCACAAAGAGCAGGGATTAGTGGCTGTGGTGACAATGGGCCACTACCTGATTGTTGTCACTTGGTCTAGTGCTTGCCTTGCAGAGTACCCCACCACAAGACCTGCAGGATTTTGCAGCAACAGGGCTTCCAATAGTACTGCCAGAAATGAAAAGGTATATGTACCCCTCCTGAAATGAGGGATCATGGGTCCATTAATCCACATATACAAAATCATGATCATCAAATGCCATCAAGAAGCAACATAAGATCCAATCATTTACAATATTCACGAGAACAGCAGTGCATTTGAGCATATAAGAATCAAGATAAAGGTAATGGAAGAACTACTGAAATTCACAGGGACTCAACCAATTTAATTGTCAAGGAAGATGACGGTCCAGATGAAGCAGAATATGTATCCTTCTTTTTTCCTGAAGTGGCCTTCTTGTTTGCATGCAATAGTAGTACAGAGATAATCCCATAATACATGACAATATAGCAAATTTTTGCTCTGTAGGAACTTCTCATTTTCTGCAACAATGACTTCAGAAAAAAATTGCAAACACCAGCAAAACAATATAATAATCACCTCAAAATATGCAACTTTCTTGATTTCATCACAACATCACAGTGCATAATTATTTTGAAAAATACTATACCGATCAATAATCCTCAATCGTCCTCCTGGAAGCCAAAGCCCTATATCTCCAGTGTGCAACCAGCCCTCCTCGTCAAATATCTCCTGACTAGTGCCCATTGTATGACACCGTCAGTCATATTCATGAAAACCATGTTGGTATGTTTTTCACAACATAAAAATGGATAATGCACAGTACAAAATAAAATTCAGCCCTCTTCACAGCCTATACCCAATTGGAATAGCCTAAGGTGTATTTCAAAATCAGCTATGTTGAGTAAAAGCAGTCTCACTGCTCAGTGAAATTTTCATATTTATACTGTGCATATGGGAATTAGAAAATGTGGATTTAAATTACAAAGAAATTTGGACTGAGATTAATGGAAGAGATGATGGCATGGCATTGGAGAATAGGCACAGACTACTTAACCATACCAATGTCAAAAAGTATAAAGTAAATGAGAATTACGTTTGCACATCATCTTTGAAGTATCCCTTAAAAACAATGGGTCCCCTCACACAAACTTCTCCCCGAGGATATGGTTTGTCATCACAAGTGTAATTCATTTCAGGAACATCTTCCAGTTTTACCTCTGTAAAGTAAATAAAAGTACAGATAGTTAGAATATAAGGAAAGAAACTCCCAACTGCTGAAAACAGCTCTCCGTAAAACAAATGTTTCTAACACCAGAAAAGTAAAATTAAAGAATATCATTAAAACTCTGTAGCTGTAGATGGCAGATGCTAAAACCCACCGCAAGAAGGACTAGGTGGTCCAACATGACCAGATGAAATGTCATCCTCCTCACAAAGGCAGATCATGCATGCTGTCTCTGTCATCCCATAACCCTCAGAAACTCTACCACCAAAGCAACTGTAAAGGCACATATACAGCATTAGCACCAGAAGTTATGAGAAGGACATCCTCTAATCTGCTTTTTGTTAAAAAGGATCCAATCCCAGGACTGCAAATCATAGGAGGATGAATTGAAGTCAGCATACACTCTCAAAAAGTCGATAACTTCAGGAGATATGGGTGATGCCCCAGAAAGCATCATGCGAACACGGCCCCCAAGTTTTGCCTTTATTTTATTAAAAACCAGCATGTCCCATATAGATGATGGGACTTTCCCTGAAAGGGAAAAGATATCAGCTTTCCAATTGTCCAATAATGTCTAAATATTTTGCATCATTGCCAATATTCAGTATGAACGAAGACTTTGAAAAGAAACAACAAATTATTGTCTTTCCAAATGATTTACTTCATTGTCACTGAACTGTAAAGTCAACCAGAATCAAAACATAATCAAGGCTACTTTTAGCAAGGAAAATAAATTAGATGGTTATGATTTAACTAGATAATGAGCTTAATACTGAACAGCAGACCAGGCATTTCGGTAATAATCATTTTGAAATCTAGAAAAAAGCTTATTTGCTGACAATTATTATAGGGAAAGTCTTATTTCCTGGGTATGATTATTGGAAATGTGCATGCAACTTCTCTTGAAGATGGAACAGGGCATAAGTGATCGATGTTAACATCCTTCGATATGGACAAGCTGAAAAAAGCTTATTCACAATAGCAACAAGAATTTGTACAATGTTTATAGTCAAGATTTTAAAACTTGTTGGGAGGTATGTAAAGGATGATTGGCCTAGCTATGCTTATCAATCACCAAGGTCCGATGACTACATGAGATACAAAGTTTCCCAATAATTATACCATCTAAATAAATGTATGCCACAACCATCTAGAAATAGCAGCTACTGAGAAACACAAGAAAAGGTCCCATATCAATGTTGTTTTCTAAGCATGCCAGGAATCAAAATACCAAAAAAGCACAATATAAAGCAAACATGAATTGCAGTGAAATAAAAACCTTGTAAAATGTTAATCTTGTAAGAGTGTGACCTGCAGAACCAGCTTTGTCTAAATCTTGGAGAACTCTTAGTCAAGCCATTACTGTGTATACGTCTTAGCCAAAAACTAAATCTTGAAAAGTATTATCCACTGACAGGTCAAGTTAAGAAAGTAAATTTTGGAGGGCATAAAAAAAGATTACTAAAAGTGCAGTGGAAATAAAAAATTTATGACCATATATATCAGCACTGCTTAACATGCTGAAATTGAAGGGTGATATGTACAAAACTACTTCGGATTATTAGGAATTAAAACAATGTTATTTTTTGAGATCCAAATGTTGATTTGGGGTAGCAACGGATGTGCTCTAGGCCTCAAATTTTGCAAGGAAGTTTGGGCACATGTATTCCAAAGAACCCAGAAAGCGTTTAGGAAATTCCATCCAGAGACAATTTTATTGAAATAATTAATATTTTTTAATGGGACCCTAAGTCTAAACTTAGAAAATTAAAAATATTAATGGGTATTAATCTAATTGTGAGTGTAAATTCTAGAAGATGAGGATCGAGCTTGTTGACCGCTGCGTGTCAACTACCCATAGCAGTACACCCCCTTTTCTTTGCAAAAATGGACAACGCTTGATCGAGATGTTCGTGCCATTCGACAGTCATCGTCATTCTCCTGATCATATTAAGTTGTAAACCCACTCTGCATTTTGATGTAAATAATCTTAGCAGAGCTGAGTCATGTATGTAAATTGCCTAGGTGGACCTAATTTTCTAGTGATAATCTTCATTTCGGAAGGTTTTTCGTCTC